>JAVYIG010004953.1:0-147891 GCA_035222895.1 Strongylocentrotus droebachiensis
GTTTTTCCTACCTACACATGATATCCTTGTAACGATCCATACAGCATGATATTGATACACTTTTATTTGTCTTTAATACGTGGAGAATCTTCACAATCCATATCACGTTCCGTGGAAACCGTGCCATTATCTTTAAAAGATTTAAGGTTTGAGTTAGATTGTAACAGAATTCAAAGTATAGTTTAGTTTAAGTTACATTGGCCTGATTAGAACTTTCCATTTATCTTCAAAGTTTGGCGATTGACCGGAATTGTTTTATCTTGTCTTTCTTTTTAAAAAATGTGTAGAGATCCAGAAGGGTGTTATTTCAAACCGATTTAGAATTTAACTTTTTTTTTGCTCGAAGCAAATTTTAATATTCTATTCAGGTATTTTCTATACGCCCATTTTTCTTCAGAGCGCCATTTTGTACGAACAACATGGTTGTGTGGGGTATTGACTATATGCCTAGCTGCTGGCCTGGCATCACAAACATTGTAAGCCATTATTATTTGCTCTTCAGCTGCTTCTATCACTCTTACGAACCATATTGATTGTCATGTCGTGTCATGTCCAATTCATATTTCTCTTAATTGAAAAATCCCACCTACGCTTCGAGTGTACATTTGTTTACATTTTACTTCACAGATTCAATCGTCTCGCTTTAATATTTTATCTTCTCCGCAAGACTGTAAATTTCATACTCCATTATTCTCTCGAGGGACATGGAGTGCGCCAAATCATGATCTCGCTTCGCTGTTCTTACAGGGGGAGACGGAGGGAGGGAAGGGGCTTGAGACCCCCTTCTCTGTTATTGACCATACGAATTGATAATTGATATGTGTCGTCTGGCCTTTATTTGCTTTCGTTAAGCATTCATCTCCACTTCATGAGTCGCTCTGCAGTGCGTTCTTGTTATTCATGATAATATATCGAGCTTAGCCTCATCAAAGATACTAGCAGTTGAAGTAAGAGGTGTGATAAATAATTTTGAGTAGAGGGAGAGCATTTTTTAACACCCCCGCCCCCACCAAAAGGGCTATAAACTACTGAAAATTTACCTAACTAATGTGGATTGGGAGGCACATATTTCATTTTGGTGACATAATAAAGCGGACCTGATAGCTCTAGCCTCCATGCTCTACTCCCCCCCCCCCACCCCCTCTCTCTCTCTCTCTCTCTCTCTCTCTCTCTCTTTTTTTCTCTCTCTCTCTCTCTATTATCACCATGTTATTAGTTCGTCTGATCTATTGAAAGGTAAAATTTCGTAAATGTACAACTTTTGATCAATTATGCATAGAAATGGAATTACCTGTCAGACGAGTGAATTATTAATACCAAAGGTATTGACGAACTCGTTTCCTCTTCCATGTATGCTTTTAAGAGCTTAAAAACACTTTAATAATTTATATTAATATTTTCGTTAACAGAATTGTTGACAATAATTACCAAATTGGTATCTGATGCCATATTGAAGCACGTACTTGCTGTTATTCTCTTTGCTTACACGCACGTGTGTGGTCTCCACGTTTGACGCGCGAAAACAGAGTGATACCTAAAAAGGAAAGGATGAAAACAAGAATTCAGGATCAGTTGTGAGATTCAAAAGACATTCATTTCCCTCTTATAATAGAAAAACAAAATGAAAATGACACTGACACACGAAATTTAATAAAAGATAATGGCTTTGTGATCAGGTCGTCATAACAATACAAACATTTCCTACATCTGTTACATAATATTACATTATAGTACAACAGTACATAAGAGTAAATTCTAAAACTTTATAACGTCACCCCCCCCCCCTTCCCACACATAACTAGTCCAATTGTGATAACCTTTTTTTATTTATTTATTTATTTGTGGCATACCATGTGACCATGGCCAATCGTGAGACCATTTTATTTATGCATTTATGAATTCATATTCATTTGTTTGTTTAATTATTGATGTATTCATTTGTTTGTTTATTCATTTATTTCTGATATGTCAGATCAGATTTTTCAGGTAGGAAAAGAGGGGGGCTGGGGGGACTTATCCGCTCTTAATCCGCCACCGTAAGAACACTTATGCGTCCCAGGGGATCCTCAGGCAAGGCGCATACAAAATAATTATTCTGGCTCTTGCTGAGCTGCCAAATATACACATAAAATTTCCTCATACTTAATACCATGAGTACACTGACGTAAAGAGAAGCGAATGCAAATTAGCGAATGCCTAAGGACGTAACAATGAAAATAGGATTATCTTTGTTGTTATGATACTTTGGGAGAGCGTCTCCTGTCGTTTTGTTACTCCTCTTTGATACGACATAAATAGATGTCGCTTTTTTAAAAGAAATTATTAACATGTTCACTTCCAAATGAGGATGTCTGCTTTTCCTTAAGAGGGTAGAAAAGGAAGATCTTATGGGTTTTATTGCTGTCATCGACTGCGTTACCAAAATATTTATTGGCATTTCCTTCCTGATAATGACATAATTTAGATTAATGCCCCCATCTTGCTTCATCCCTGATTTTCGACCTGGCATTCTGAGTACCAGATGAGTATGGTGCATAGAAACATCGACATCTTGTTGTACACAGAGGTGGACATTTACAGTGGATAATTGCCTTGGACGTTAATGAATACTACAGGACTTTGCCTTGATGTCTCGAATCTAAAGGGCAAAACAACCCTTGTAATAGGTTCATGTGTATGAAAGCAAAAACATAAGAGAAGTAGATTGGTGATAGTTTGAAATCGATCGGACCAATAATAAGAAAGTTATGAATGTTTGAAATATGAGATCACTAAGTCTGTGCGAATCTCAAATCGACACTTCGATCAGTAGATTGTGACGTCGTCGCGGATAACTCTCTCGTTTGTCGTGTACAAAAATCATGAAATTCTGTTTTTTCTCCTAAATGAATGCTCCATTGGATAGCAAATTAATCATAGGTCCTCTAAAAAGAAAGAGAAAAGACCTTCCTGAGTCATAATTTTTTTCCAAAATGTCAAATTTTTCCCCTTCAACATCAAACTGCATTATTTCATGAATACCCCCATTCTGCCCTGACAGCAGTGAATGAAATGATAATGAAGTATATTTATTTACCCAGGGTAACCACATCAGTGTTAATAAGGTTCTTCCTGAGGTCCCTGTAAGTATTATTACTCCATTTAATATCCTGGGACCTGGTCGAGAGGGAAAAAGATGTGGGTAAAACATCATGTCCAAAGGTAGGAACCCAGGACCTCCCGGACGATATTCCATAGCCTTCACTGTGATTACCACAGTGCTCCCACAGGGCTAGAACATTTATTCGAATTAATTTTCTGAGTATTTTTTGTCCTTCTTCCTAAGCTTCACATAATGTGTTGCAGCCAAGCTAATGGACCGCTTCAATCGGATTGGTTAGATTTATATTTGATTTGTAGAATCCAATCCAATTATTCCTTCGCTCAGAAAAGAGTTTTTTCTCTTTTTTTCTCTTGGCTAAAAAGCAGATAATTATATTGTACATTCTTCTGCTTCTTTTCATTCTGATAAACTTTACATGACTCAACATTCGTGTGATTTTGATTTCATGAACATTTTCAAACCATGTGACCTGTGACTTAATAATCCTTGCAAATAATAAAGTCAGGATGCAGCCCTCACCAAATCTCAAAGTGTTTCCAAAGGTTTGCTTAAAGTGCCAACAATAAAATAACAACTGAAAAGCAAGGTAAGGCAATGATAAATCTTCATGAAAGTCCCTATCAGTATAAACGAGACATTATTTTATTTGTCAAGCAGATCAGTAATGACCAGTCCCCCCCCCCCCCCCGTCAAGTTATAGTTATACATTTTGTAATACAATCCGCGTTTCAATGTGGAGACGTTTTCATTTAGACATTTCCTCGTTTGTTTGACGAAACAGACGTGTAACCATGGTGATCGCCGTCTGATCGAGTATACATCATGTCACCTAGTAATTGCCTCTGATTATCGATGTAGAAATTGCCCCCCAAAAGGGGGAAGAGGAAGAGTATATCGCTCAATATTATGGGTGTTACACTTCTCTTTTGATGAAATTTCTTTGAATCAATCATCTCATTTGTTTTATTATCATTGCTCGGTTTATTGTGGTAACATCAAACATGTACCTCGAAAGTTGAAACAGTTGAATTACAAACAAAAGTTAATCAACAAAAAAAAATCAGCATTACCACAAAATCTTCAACGGTGAAAGATGAATCCTTTCAAAATTCAACACTAACATGACGACATATCGGGTTTCTATTTTTTTGAAAATATAGGTGTTCTAAAATGAACTTATTTCTGATACACTGTCGCTCATAAAGGTGGAATATTTTTTTTTAATCCCAATTTATGGAATTATTTTAAAAATAATTTAAAAATAATAGATCTAGATAATAGTATACATTCTCAGATTTTATTGAATAGTAATTTGCCAATGTGTGTTTTGCGTGACTGCTAAAGTATGTATATGCTACTATGCTTATCAACTAGGGGACCTATGCCCTTAAGTCATAAATGACAGTAATGAGGATTAATGCCCCACAAAAGGGCACTAATATAGCACATCTACACGGTGTTGATCCTGGGGCCTCACAGTTACGATGCCATTGCTTTGTCACTAAACCATGACTGTTCGCAGCGGGGGCTAGGGTAGGGGGCAGTTTCCATAAATAAAAAAAAACACAGAAAATGCAATAAATTTCCAATCATTTATTGCATTTTACACCGGTCGCCAACATAAACAAATCCTCTAGACGGCCATGCATTATGGCTCAAGCATGCTGGGCACACAGAAGATTTTGTTATGTTGGGGACCTGGGTAGAATGCAATAAATTATTGAAAATTTATTGCATTTTCTGTTTTTTTTTTAATTTATGGAAACTGCCCCCTACCCTAGCCCCCGCTGCATACAGTCATGGTTCAGTGACAAAGCAATGGCCTCGTAACTGTGAGGCCCCAGCATCAACACCGTGTTGATGTGCTATATGAGTGCCCTTTTGTGAGGCATTAATCCTCATTACTGTCATTTATGACTTAAGGGCATAGGTCCCCTATTTGATAAACATAGAAGCATATACATGCTATAGCAGTCACGCAAAACACACATTGGCAAATTATTATTCAATAAAATCTAAGAATTTATACTATTATCTAGATCTAGTATTTTTAAATTATTTTTAAAATAATTCCATAAATTGGTATAAAAAAAAAAATATTCCACCGTTATGAGCAACAGTGTATATTCTATCCTCGCAACTGTGTATCGATCTTTGTTTTCAATAAAGCAAATTCATTTTTGACTCCTTCATTTTAACAAACACTGTTTATTAAAAGCTGAATGGGGCATAAGATGGCCGTGCCAAGTTTTATAATCAGCCGGCCGGGGCACCCCTGGCCGCCATAATCCAGTCCCTAGATACATTGACGTCATTCGTACTTATCGAAATGAGTAAATGAGCTCGCTTTACTAATGGACCTATTTTACAATATTATTTCCTATTCGATCCTGAAGAAATCTTTTAAAAGAATATAAACTTATATAGTTCCCCTAAACCAAGAATATAATTTGCTGTCGCTAAGAAACCATAGATCGGTCTGAACTCAACATGCATATCTTCATAAATAGCCCACTAGTTGTAATCCTATACAGCATACATTTAGCAACGAATTGGACGACGACAGGCTTTAATAATTACAAATGAGGCAAAGATATTGTACCAAACGGTTATCGTGAAACACTTTAAGAATCGTGAACTTACTCAACAGGGAGAATTTCATCTTTCTTTTTAGCCAAAAAAACAATAAATAAAAAAAAAAAAATAGCGTACGAATGAAATTGAGTAAACAACACACAACGAAGCAAGTGATATCAAAATAATCTGCTTAAATAGAAGTTTTATCCAAAAAAAGGGATCGAACTAGATTTACAAATCAATAATCATTTTCTTTGTTCAGGAAATGTTTTAGACACATAATGTACAGTAGACATGATAGAAGTACGTTGCAATCATGCCTTTTGAAACGCACGATCTTCATAGGCACGGTCCTAGAAAAGTAATTAATTTTGTTGTGTGTGAGGGAAGCTAGAGTATCCTTTGTTAAAACTTTCTACACGTACCTCGCTTAAACTCAGTAATTCTTTTGGGGTAGAGCTTAACGAAATTGGCAATGAGAGGACTTGAACCCCCTACCCCCCCCCCCCCCCTCTAGAACCGCTATATTCTTGATCTTTCATTTTTTTTAAGAGAGAGGAAGAGTATAAACCTCATACTCACCATTCACACACGCAATCAGACAATGTACTTAAGGGCTGTCATTCATCGTTAATGACTCATTTCCACGTGGGATTCGGTCTGGTTTGGAAGCGTAGGCTATACATTTTCGTTAAAATACCATAATCAGAAAAAACAGCAACATGTAGCTAATATCCTATCATCCTCAACCATGCATGCTTTTATAAAAGAACATTAATGCATGCATTGTGAAGAGAAAGACAGACAAAGTTCTTAAGAGAAACGCGAGGTAAAACAAAAAGAAAGTGGTGTAAAGTAAAATTCATAAATCCGCCAATTACAATAATGATACCAAACCATTTCTGATATTTTTTAAACTATGTAGGTGCCGTGGTCTAATGGAATCGTCACCGGGCTGAGGGCCACATGGTTCGCAGTGCGACTCCTCGCGAAAGTATAATGTTCTCTGGCAAAACAAAAATGATCTAGATTTGTCACTGCGATCCCGGGTGTAGTAATTGTGTTTGCCTGGGGGATTAATTGAATGCTTTCAGCACCCCAGGGCAGCTTGCCTATAGTACTTTGTAATCACCTTGAGCGTCCTTTGGGATAAATACGCACACGTTATACATGCATTTTGTCATATGATTATCAACCATTCAAGGTAACAAAGATGAATTAATTACCACTTTGCATTAGAAAGCTTTAATCAGACTAGGTTATGAAACTAAGGGATAAGTACAAGATATAAAATAACGACTAACCATTAATATGCATTGTCATTGCTCGTCATAACTTTGTCCTCTCTATTTTAATGGATTATTCATAAAAATCGAGTTTGTCAATTATTCATGTCCTTCTACATCTTAATAGTACATAATTATGTTATAAGTACTATCACAAATGCATCATCAATGCATCATTCTAGAATCCAGAAGGACTCTGGCTGGGGTCATTGACTGTAATTACTTCCCCCACGTTAGCCTTCATTGGTTTGTTAACAAATGACACACAACCAGGGCACCCGTCTTATAAACAGTTGCGATCAATCACAACTTATGTGCGATTGATATCAATCGCAACTATGTACATAAGAGATGGGTGACTGCAAATAATGCGAGTGATTCGGAGAAATCGCAACTCTTTATAAGACGGGGCCCTAGTGATGTAAGTAAGTAGTCTACATGTGCAAAGCCCTCTTTCCGTGCCACATAATACTAGTACAAACCTATTCTAAGTGAAATATAATCATGGGCTCCCATAATCTGTGGGCAATATTTCTTAAATTTCCTTATTTTTTCACCTCAGTGAGAAAAGAGTTTGGAGTTCGATTTATAACCCAAATCTAGTCCAGAAGTTTTTTCTCCACCGGCCTGAATATGAATCAATAATAATACTACTAATATAAATAGGTCCATTTATATAGCGCAGCTACTGAATATACTCTACTAGTCTGCTGAGCCGCCATAATGAGGCGCTAAAGCATTCAAGGAAATGTCTTCCTACCGAGTAACAATTTATTTCACCTTGGTGGAGAGTGACAAAATTAATGTAATTAAATACCTTGCCAAAGGACATTAACGCCGTGGCGGGACACATCTACATTGCTAATAATTTTCAATGAGTATTTAGAAGAAAAAAACAGAAGAGAAAAATAATGCTTCCAATTAACTGTGGACATTATTTACTTTCTCCACTTTGAATATTCGAACAAGAATTGTTTTGATAAATTTCATAAGATGGCGCTGTGTTTTTATTTTCGATATCATGATCAGATTTATTCTGATTCAGGATTGGCAGTACAGTTGTTGATTGCAGGGATCTGCTATTATTAACGTAACATCAGATATTACTCATATTCTTCAACGTACTTGTGCATTTCCAAAAGTGTTGGAATAATCTCCAAGCTAAAGTTTCTTCTACCCCATGCAACCTTATTCCTATACTATATAATTCGCTAGTTCTCCCGTATATAACATATTGTAATAGTGTATGGGCAAATTGTGGTTCGACAAAGATTAATTCTATTTTTAAACTGCAAAAGAAAGTCATACGTATTTGTACAGGTTCGCATTTTTTTTTAGCTCACATTGATCCTTTTTTCTATAAACTTAAAACACTAAAATGTTTCGATCTGAACACTACTCAAGTAGCAGTTATTATGTTTAACTAAATTAAAAATCAACTTCCACCATCCTTTGATTAAATGTTTAGGTTTAATAGTTCTGTTCATTCATACCCTACTCGCATATCTGAAAACTTCCATCTTACAAATTCCAAATTATCAATAACACACAAATAATTATGTAAGACATTCCGGACCGGACATTTGGAATATTTTTTCCGACAACATAAAGTATTGTTCAACCATCTACTCCTTTGTGAGAAACCTGATCCTCCTTTGCCTACTTTTCAACGATAATGTTCGATCAAAATCGTTGTGGAAATACTTCGTAGTAGCGTAGCTTCTTAATGTTTAGTGTTATTGTTGGATCATGTGATCTTGGAGATACGTGTGTTTTGTGCTCATACTAGAAAACTAAAACTACCTTTAAAAAGTCTCGCCCTAGTTTGAAAAATTGAGTAACGTCACTGCAGCCATAAAGCAAACACGTGGGAGCATTACCCATCGTTATAGTCGGTAAATATCGATAGCATTACCATTCCCCATGTCATGTCATGACAGTGGATTTATTTTCTTCATAAATTCAGGGTTGGGTCATACGCCTGACCGCTGTAGATTACTAAAGGGCCTCTCATTACCCGCAATTTTTCGAATGACCGGGTCGCACCACATGCCAAAATAATGAATTCCATAATTTGTGATGCACTGGTAATCATTTCCGAGTGACCTACCTAACCATGACTTGCAATAAGCCGCACTACCGAATATTTTGCTCACCTGTACCGAATTTGATCCACTGCTAAGGTCCGTCTAATTGGCACCTCTGACTTTCATTTATTAGTATTTTATTTTTGCCGTAAAATATGAAGGCCATCAACGAGATCTTCTGCCTATGGTCCGTTTAAGCGGCTGCTCCGACTTATATTTATATTTATTTATTTTGAGGTAAATATGAGAGGAAGGCCAGTCGAGAAATAGGGGTAGGGGAGAAAGTAGAGTGGGGGGGGGGGGGGTAGAAGTTAGATAACTGTGAAAAATTACACAACCAGTCCCCCTTCCCCTGCCTCCCTCTTGGTCTATATCCACTCCCTCCGCTTTTACCCACCAACTATAATCAGCTGCTTTGCTATACCATTGAGCCCCTTCATTATAAACGGACTCACGCTATACAAGATGATAAAGTTAAAAACATGCTGCTATCCTGTTAACTTTCTACAATCTCTAAGCAATGATTTCAGAAATTAATTTGTGATCTCTGTGCGCTGTAAAGCATGATATTTTATTTGAATATTCCCTTTACTTGATTTAGTAGTAATGCCTGTTAATTTAAGATTAACAACTACTTTTTAACAATACAGCAAGATGAGCATGAAGACATAACCACCCCACGTACCCATGATTATGTGATGCCAGGAATAGCAACTCTGATGTTTTAAACCATTATTGCTAGTAGGAGTATTTTGATTTAGTAGTAATGCCTGTTAATTTAAGATTAACAACTACTTTTTAACAATACAGCAAGATGAACATGAAGACATAACCACCCCACGTACCCATGATTATGTGATGCCAGGAATAGCAACTCTGATGTTTTAAACCATTATTGCTAGTAGGAGTAGTATATAGGTGGGATAATGATAGGTCATGAGGATATTTCATGGTGCGGAGAATGATACGACAAATTTGTTAACAAATCCTCGTCCTTGTTCTTAGGTTTCTTGAACACTCTCAATGTTATTAACAGTTTTAACATACATGTATTGTTCTATATGATGGGATAGGTTTTCGAAGATTCTGTAACGTGGGCAAAAGAAGCATTAAATCATGGAAATCGGCCTCGAGCACGTGTAAATAAGAAGAAAATCATGTTTAAGAACGTGTCTACAACTAGTTTGTGACGCAGATAGGTAACTGGATCTGGAATTGATCATACCAACTAAAGACACAATGACGCAGGCAATTTCGGATAACAACTAAACATTTAGATGGCTCTTCTAACATGAAGAGAACATTTAAAGAAATCATACAACTTTTGAGTAGGCTGTAACACGATAGCAAGATTTTAAAAGAGAAAAA
This sequence comes from Strongylocentrotus droebachiensis, assembly GCA_035222895.1. Classification (NCBI taxonomy): domain Eukaryota; kingdom Metazoa; phylum Echinodermata; class Echinoidea; order Camarodonta; family Strongylocentrotidae; genus Strongylocentrotus; species Strongylocentrotus droebachiensis. The sequence continues at coordinate 10,422 of JAVYIG010004953.1, forward strand.
GAAAGGGGAAAAAGCAACAATAAGCGCCGGGGGCGTTTTCATTTGCCGGCAAAAACTATTTAGCACACTAAATTATGATTTAAGTTTTGCAGAATTTTTTATTCTCAATATTTCAGGAGTTGAGGAGAAATTTATGCAAAATGTCTCAATTTGGATATTTCAAAATATTGTCTTTTAACTAATGAAAATGACCGATCAACATATCAAAATATATATAGATTGGGAGGGGATGGATTAAGCATAAAAAGATACCAATAAATAAATTAAAGTTAATAATGGAAGGTTTGAACCAAAATGGCCATGGCTTACTGTCTTGAAAGATCTTTCTCTTTTCATACGTCAATTTGAAAATACAGGTAGATAAAATGACCGCAAGTATTTAAACAATTTTTTTTTTAATGTCGAAAAAAAAATTCAAGGTCTTTGTTTGCCCCTAAATATTTATAATTTTTGAAGAAATATCTTTATTAGGTAGAGTTTTTATTGACTATGTCCTTTAAAAATTGTAATTGGCATTACTTGCGCAATAGTCCCACAAGTGCTGATATTATACCTTTACATCAGTTACCTTGAAAGACAGTTAAGCTCTAAGATTTGTATCACGGCGATACAATTTCAAGGAGAAGAAGATAAGTAATCATACTTTAGGAGAAACAAAAAAATAGTGGATTTACGCTACTCTGGAATGCAGGCCACATCCTAATCCCGTGATCATGGAAGGTATAGCTATCTCCCAGAGATGTTTATGATGCTATCGTATTCATCCTTTAGGTTCTTGGGAATAGAAATACATGTAACAGATAAACAGCTTTGGTAAAATGATATGTGAGAGATGTTCAATTAATGAAAGGGGAGCTCGTGGTACGCAGCTTCAGGGAGCACATAGGCACATGCCCCCCCCCCCCCCCCAAATAGAGTGGTGAAAATATTAAAAAAAACTAAGAAAGAGATGAAGGTAAAAGGAGAATGGGAAAGTACGATAAAATAGGCTGCCTGGACCACCTCCCGCACCCCCTAATCAATTTCTCATTTTATTTTCCGAGTAAAACCGGTGCACACCCCCCCCCCCCCATCGTTCTAGTGCCCCCTCAATGGGTAGACTCTGGCTTCGCCACTAGAACTCTGTTAAGATACACGATCATTAACGGTTACCCCGTTAAGTACGTTCAAATACACAGAAACAATATCATTAATACTATTACTGTCGGGTTTACTCAGTTGTACACGTTTCAATCGTAAATCATGATTCATGATGAATGATTTTGCCTCTCCATTTGTTGATTCTGTTCATGCTGGTATCGAAGCCAATTAACTGAGTTTGATTTGTTAAGAGGGAAATCCACCCCTCAAAAAAAAAATACTGACTCAATTTGAGAAAATGCTGTAATATAAGCCTTTTAATGACTACAATGAAACATACATAAAAACCAACTGCCAATATATTGTGTACAAAACGCAAAAATAGTAAGCATATTCTATGTAATTTGCATGTTGATCGATGGGTTAAACTTTTGGTAATTATATTTTTACATGCAAAATCACGATATGCTACCAAGGGGGAGAGAGAGAAATAGAGAGAGAGAGAGAGAGAGAGAGAGAGAGAGAAAAGGGATACATCTAGATAGTGAGATAACTAGAGAGAGGGGATGGTAAATAATTAGTCTAAGGTAAGTGATGGGAGAAAGGGAGGGGGGGGAGGGGCGGGACAAAGAGATATAGGGATTTAAAGAGGGGTGTAGGAAAGATAGAATGAGAAAGAAAGAGGGAGAGAGAGAGAGAGAGAGAGAGTGAGAAGACAGTGGTGTGATTTTGAAAACCAAACGACAGCTTGCGATGCAAATTTTAAATCTACCCTCCCACCCCCCCCCCCCCCCCCCCCCTGTCTCTACCTTACAATGTTCAGATATACTCCTTGCATGCATGTCACCTGCGCTGGTTCCTTTGGCGATCGATCATCATTACGCTCCAAAATAGGAAATCCTTGAACAATTTCCTGTAGTTCAATGCACATCCGCCTCGAAAAAATGGAGATAAATGGAATTAAATATAAATTCATATTTAAATAAGTCAGGAAAAGTTGACTTGAAACTGATGAAGTTCAAGGCCAAGTTTGTTTTATTCGTAACACACCCTCATTCATGATTTAGTATTTGCGTCCAATCAACCTCAATTTAGTAGAGTTGAGCTGCATAATTTATACATTTTACAGAATACTGCTAGAGGTAAATGTGGCATGGTTCTTTAGTTTATTTTTTTATTTTTAAGAAAGTGAGAGAGGGGGAGATGCAGAATGAGAGAGAAAGAGAGAGAGAGAGAGATGGAGATAGAGACAAGGGGTAGGTATACAGTGATATACAGAGGGAGGGGGAGAGGGGAGAGAGGAGGTATCAGGAGAATAAGGAAGACAGAAAGAGACACATAATAGCCTGATGATATACATAGTTCCCTTGAAGGTACATTTTTAGCTGGAAACTTTGAAGAATCAGTTGCAAGGTCATTTCTAGTCTTCCTGACTGTGTACTCCCTATATGACTTCTTTTTTTTAGAACAAAAATGAGTGGCATTTAACTCATTGCTCTCAGTTTCTCAACCAGTTTATTATAAGTGCCAAAATTAAAATTGTATTGAAGTTGAAGTGCCAACCTGTATGCTTGGTGACACGCTGCGAGGGAGCGTAGCGACAGAGTCTACAACGGGTTGGGTCCAAGCACGAAGCTGGTGGATTTTAAGGCTTTTTAAAAGTCCAAATGTGGCATCTGTAACACCTTTTTATTCCAAAACACGGTGTTTTTAAAATCGGCAATGACAAACATGGTAGCACATTATTAGCTTATTGTTGTTTAGAATTAGAGCTCAGGTTTAGAGTCTTATAAAATGGTAAAAACATTAGATTCCCCTTTCTTCCTGTTTGTTGAGCAGACATTTCGGGCTCAACTTCGACTTCTTGATTTGAGTGAGAAGGCCTGTTAATTATAAAATAAGATTTTTTATTAGCGTAAAGTATAATATTGGGTCCAGGTTACAGCAATATTGTGCCGGGAGACGTGCGTCGTACAATCCTTAATGATAAATAAAACTTAAATCAGTAATATGAGAGATGCATTCATTATTTTGTCATCATTGTTCTGAAAAAAAAGAAACTGTATCCAAAGGCGAGTCTAAAATGTTTACAATTTACAAGAACGCATCCAAAAAACGTGACCGGAATCTACCGTCTTCATTGTTCTGACAAAAGAAACTCTATCCAAAGGCGAGTCTAAAAATGTTCACAATTTACAAGAACACATCCAAAAAACGTGACCGGGATCTACCGCCTATCTGTTCTTCTTATCGTTCACGTCACGTGTCGTAGAGAAAAAGCAATTGGTTGAGACGGTGAATATGGACGGCTCTAGTATTTGGGTGAACTCACGAGAAGGAACTCAAGATTCCTTCGGCAAATTCAAGAGTTTGTGTGGCCTAGAAGTTTCAATGTTGTTTTTCAAATCGTATTCCCAACCCACCCTCGTTATTTCAAAACGTTCTTACGATTTCTCTTGTAATGGAAAATGTTAGGTCAGTGACGTAGGGCATGTGCAGGGGCGGATCTAGCTTTTTGCTAAGGGGGGGGGGTTTGACCAAAATAATGACGATGCGGAGCATCGTCCACGAGCCGCGAAGCGGCGAGCCGATTTTTTTTTGGTGTTTATTTGAACCCCGTAAGTGATGTTTTCCTGGCATCTATTAACACAATGGAGACCATAAAAAGCAGTGCATGATAACGGCTTTTTAAATCAAGTAACAGTTTAATACACAGTTATATCCAGAGTTATCATGTGTTTGGTTAAGTTACCAGATGAGTTGAATATCTTGTCACAATATTTGCACTTGAAAGGGTTTCTCTCCAGCGTGCGTTCTTTTTTCTTTCTTTTTTTTTTTTTTTTCTTTTGTTCCCCTTTTTTTTTTTTTTTTTTCCTGGGCCGCCCAAGGGGGGGGGGGGTTTAAACCCCCTAAACCCCCCGTAGATCCGCGCCTGATGTGTCTCCCCCCCCCCATCAAGGATTTAAAAAGAGAGTAAGGGAAAGGATTCAAGGAGAAAAGAAGACGCCCGGACAACCTTCCGTACCCCCTATCATTAGCCTTGTTAATCCGCATTCTATTTAACGAGTAAGAATGGTGTCCCTCCCCCTTCTTCTTCGTTTCAGTGCCCCTTCAATATGTTGACCCATGCTACGCCACTGAACCAACCAATTCTTACGTTTGTTTGAGACCGACTCACTTTGAAACTTGTTAATATGAGACTGAGATGTAGGTCATGCCTACACGACGTGGTTGAATTAGACGAGCTCACTTGAGCATTATGGCATTGGGCATTTTTCCCTGTCTCAACTCGACATTCTTGACAGAAAATATTTGAATTGTTATCTGCAACTGCATCTTCGCTTGTAATTTGGATGATTTAGTCTCAACCTTGTCGGCGAATTTCTTCATCGGAAGGGACTTTTCTTTTATTGTTCCTGCTGTTCAGATTAAATTCCAACGGCTCTTTTCGCTGAAAAATGATTGATATTTTTTGGCGGCGAACTGTTTAACAATTATTGTCTAATTATGATTTTTTATTACATTTTGGCTATCACATTTCACTTAATGCGACCTTCCAAAATATTTTATTATACCGTTCATTCGTTTGACTATTACCATGTCACCACTGTTATAACTATAATTGATACAGATGATGTTAAATACGTTCATGTCACTTTGTTCTTTTCTCTTCTGATTTACAGGAGTGTGGTTTGTTTCGATGTTGTTTGCGCTTCCACCAGCCCTAGGATGGTCAAGTTACGAGTTCGTCTCTGACAGAGCAATCTGCACGCTGAAGTGGTCGACGAACATCTCTTACACCGTCTTCGTCTTCTCTCTCGGGATTTTCTTTCCCTTCATCGTCATCTTCGTCTCCTATTTCCGAATCTTCCGAACGGTCCGGGCCAACTTCCGCAGGATGCGGTCACACCGCGGAAGCGGAAAGGTGTACCCAAGGTCAGAGGGCGGAGCAGGGTCATCGCGCAGGCCTACTGATGTCAGCGGTCAGATGGGGAGCAGGGGAAGTTTCGCTAGATCTTCGTGGTCAAATGGCAGTCGGCAGAGTCGTTTCAACAACGCGGGTTCTATCAGGAATGAATTTGGTTCGCGACATCTGCAATTGCCGCCAGCGAACGGTCACTTGAGCAGACAAAACCGAATGCACAATGTCCCTTCCTTGAATGGAAGGACTCCGGTTATGCGGACTGTTAGTGATATTTCAAGCGAGATTGGCGGTAATGGTCGAAGTCTGTTTGCATCGAGTCTAGCCCGTCAGATGTCACTTGATCGTGATATCTTAACCATTAGCCCATGTGCATCTGCTAGCACTTTAGATCAACACGAGGATGAGGAAGAATCAGAGAGGGGAAGTATCAAATCACCTACTCTGGAATCAAATGGACGGATATCCGATTACCTGGTGCAGGACACTACCTATACTGCCGGGCCGAATGCACCAGGTGACTTGCAATCTACTGAAGATAGCATCCGGGCATCCAGACTTTACAAAAGACGCGAGCTCAGAGGAGCATCAGGAAAAGTTGCAATTCAGCTTACATCGGTGGAGGAGCCCAAAACTACTCCCATCAATTTTGAGACCAGCCCTGTCGGAGCTTTGAGCCTTGCGTTGGCCGAAAGCAGCAGAGGACAAAACATTCTCCAAGTACAGACGGCCTTGAACGCCGAACGGTTTAACCAGACGAGCCGCGATTTACGTCCGATACCGTCTTCAGCGCAGGAACGACCCAAAACGGCGGGATTTTACGACGTTGAGAGAGTTAACAATAACAACGTCCGCAGGTTATCGGTACGATCTCTACGACATTCGTTTCGTCCTTCATCCGCGCGGGACCGTTCACAGACACTTACATCACAAAACTCGACATCTGCATCGAATAATGACGAATTAAGAGTGACGCTGATGGTTTGCGCCGTCCTGATCTCGTTCGTTCTTTGCTGGGCACCCGTAACCATCGTCAGTTTCATCGCAGTACTAAACGTGGAAATTCCCGCACAGGTCGATAAGTTTGCAGTTTTTATGATGTTCTTGAGTAGTGCCGTTAACCCAGTGATCTATGGGTTGATGAATCGAAAGTTTCGGTTGGGTTTTAGTCGTCTGCTCTGCGGATGGAGGACGGGCAAGCTGGGTAGCAACGGCTCAAATCGGTCCAAGACACGCTCAAGGAACAAACTCAAGAAAAATGGCGTGGGACTACCAGGCCAACAAGTGGAGCGAGACCCAGAAACGGGGATTACGACGAGACGATGATAATTGTATTTGTTTTCTGCACATTTATATCCATTTATTATTTGTGTACTGCACAAGACTAACATTAATATTTTTCAGCAGTAAAAGAGCATTCATTACATGTTGCCTTATGATTTATTTATTTTTTTACTAAAAAACTGAAAATGGGCAAACATATTGTGCAATTCGTCATGATTTGCAGAAAATTGCATGGCAATTTAGATTGAGAATCATGTGGCTGTTGATGGCCTTGTCCGTGAATCGCTATTCATTTACATATAAATGTAAGAATATGAGGAGGGGTAGGGTGGGGTGTTCTGCACTCTGCAGGCTGCAACTATGAACTCATATCGAGGCGGAAATGTGGTCATAATCCTGCCTAATATACCTCAATTGGTACAATATAACCACACAACTTGATGCATAATGTTTACCAGATCTTAGAAGAAACATTTTGTTCGCTCGTTTCGCTAGCTTATAAATCTAGGTCATTGTTAACATAACGAGCTATCATAAGAGAAAAGAACCGTCAAGGATAACACGAAGACTGGAACAGTTGAATACTAACTATGTATTAATCGGATGAAGTAGCGGTGTGATCATATCATTTCATGTTTAGATATATTCGGGTATCACTGCAGATAAATCCTGGAAAAACAGCCGTAACACCAGAATGCGTAATCGACAAAATTCTGTAACAGGTATTTAAAGAAGAAAAAGGGCAAAATCCTACGGCAGACTATTTCATTGTTGTATAAATATTTGCTTAAAAGGTTTTACATTTGAAATACGAATTTGTCAACATATCTTGCCACAGTATTTCAGAAAATGGCTCGTCAGGTAGTTTTTCTATCAAAGTTAATATGAATATCAGAAGGAGTCTTTTAATCATTATCTTATCATTTTATATTATATCTAAATAATGTGTAAAAAAAATGGACACATGTGAACACCTGTGTTAACGAAATCACCACCCTGTCCTAGGATGTAAGCTTTGGATTTGCATTCATTTTAATCGTTCATTTCATATAACCTTCGATTGAAAATAAATATCTGAAACTTTAAATGATTAAATTGCCCCATAATTTTAGAATACTATAACATAGGTACATTACATTATTATAAATGCTAATGTTAAGCACTGTTATTCCGTGTAACCAGGTAAGCTAACAACAAAATAGGGTTCAAATTTATATTCAATATTTTCAAAATATATTTTCAAAGAATACTTTGAAATGGTGATTAATAATGAAAAGACGAATTGGGGGAGCTATATATAGTGCCCAAAATAGTAAGCCAAGTGAAAAGTTGTGGTACTTGCAGTGAACAGAATAAAATTATAAATCGAAGAAAGACGAGAAGAGGATAAGAGGAAGAGGAAGCTAAAGACCCTATCGGAAGTGAAAAATGAAATAGATGAATTATATATCAACAGAACGCTTATATAAGACAGAGTACAATAATATCAATTGTATGCTATTTTGGAGGGGTGCGGAAAAGAGGTTTTGATTTGCTTATGTGCAATACCGAGAAGGCAATTATTTGTTTATTCCTTTATATTGGTATTCTATGTTCATTCAGCTTCCCATTGATAGATAAAGTTGTATTTTCATCGGATAAGGTCTTTAAAGGAAAAAAAAGAAATAGGCGCACCAGAAGAAGCTGTAGCTGTTGTAGGATTTATTAGTAGCAGAAGTAGTAGTAGAAGGAACAGTATTAGCATTCATAACTAGATGTTCTTGGAATAAAAAGACAAGAAACCTGTTGAACGCCATCAAGGAAATAATGCCCGGTCAATGGATCATGCAAGATTGGTCCTGTCTATCTCAGTTGTCTTATGTCCTTGTGGTTCTACGTCGTACTAAATATCCTCCTTCGTCCAGGTAATCATTGGTCCCGTTGGTCCAAGTGAAGGATCCAGGAGAGGGAGCTAAAATTACAATCGCAAGCCTATACCAAAAGGGCACCTGAAATATGAAACCTTTTTCGTTGTGGTTGCATGTCAGACTTTTGCCCCCCCCCCCCCCAAATCCCCACCTTGATCTTGGACCTGTGATTCATTGGAAATAAGTAAGGGCAAGGTTTAATGAAACATAGGACCAAATAAACATGATCTATTGAATTTATAAATGAAAAGGTCCCATTGGCCGGACTAGAACCTCATGCTAAAGTTCCTAACCAGAAACATTTTTAGAATTAAATAGATTTAAGAGCATTGGCAGTGAAGATCTAGTATTTTGGCGCTACCCCCAATAAAAAGACCCTGGAAAATTCAATAAAGCTTAACACGCGTCTTTAGAGGAATAGTGGTGGGTCTTATACGGAAAATTAATCGCTCAAATCAATAAACAATTTAAAAGAAAATCTATAGATGATAGCGAATGTCTTTCTATGAAGGCCTTTGCTTATATTTGTATTTGACAACTCCAAGTTTGTAAAGTAAGATTACCTGAAAGTCTGAAGATAAAGGAAACTACAACCTCAATCAAGAAGAAGATCATCTTTATTTATATGTGAGTGGTAGTAACCTGCGATGGTAATCACATGATTTTTTTTCTTCATATTTCTATGTTTTAATTCACAACTGATTTTGTGCTAATACTGATTTTATTGTTATTTTCTACAAATTGATATGATGCAGTCTTGTTGAAATGCATATTATCTATTCCGGATTATGAATAAAAGATTTATATTTGATATGAGAAAATAGTTTGTTATTGGTGTAATTTATTTCAACGCGAGTCATTTTTTAAAACAGAGTACTCTAAGATAACAATAATTACCTTCTCAAATTCAAAGCTTAGCGCTAGGCCTTCATTATGCTGGCACAGACTTAATTTAGAAAGGTTTTATAAATGCAACAAGAAAGAACTAAGTCTAATCTAATAAAATAAATGGCAAAAATATAGATTTTCAAACCTTGGTCAATCAATGTCTATACGTAATTTAGTACTTGTACGATCGAAATTTCATCATCAATTATCAGATATTTGAGTCGATAGATAGAGATAAATGGTATTTATTGATTCAATTCAATTCAATTCAATTAGTTTATTCATTTCCACAAAAATCACATTACAAGAAAACACATTCATATAATAACATGCAAAATCTTTCACTAAAATATACATAAGTACATTAAAATATTAAACAATAATGGAAAAAGGGGAGTTATAAAAACCCAAAATATCTGAGTTTGCCAAAATATCTCCCCCAAAATAATTAAACAAATTGTGATGAACATAATAAAGATTTGAAATTATATAAACTTATTTAACCCCAAAGAAAACTCGTATAAACGAATTAAAAAAAAAAAAAAAACAACCATACAATCCCTACAAAAAAAATACATATATATATACATATATATATAATTATATATATTATATAAAGTGGAAAAGTATTCTATGTATCGCAGTTACAAGTAACTGCATTGCGCATGAAGAAAACATTGATGGTAAAGACAAGTATACATTTCAAGAGATATCACAGTAACAAGTAACTGAATTGCACACGAGTAGATAATCGTTGGAAAAGACAAGTATACGTTTCAAGAGATATCACACTATAATCTACATAATTATGAAGGGCGTGTATATGTATACTATATTATATATATATATATATATATATATATATATATATACCATTAATCTTATACAATATTACAATTTAAAAATTTGACTTACAACAGAAATAGAGATCAAAGATTCAGAAAGATGGGAAAACAGGAGAGAGAGAGATAAAGAGAGAGAGAGAGAGAGAGGGAGAGAGAGAGAGAGAGAGGGGGGAGAGAGAGAGGGGGGATGAAAGGGGACAGATATAAAGAGAGGCAAAACGATTATGTACATACTGATAAAATACAAAGATACATTGCAAAACAAATATGAATATTATAAGGTGAACACAAATATAAATATCAATCGCATACTTCATGTCATAAAATTTGCACAAGTGGGTGCTAAATGACATCCTCTTTCACGTCATTTTAAATTTGAAGTGACATTTTGAGATAAGGTTTTAGGGAAGATCTGGGGCTCCCAACACTTTAGCGGGCTTTAAAGAGAAGGTTGAATTCTCGGGATTCGGAGAGGTGAAAAATAATTTGTGAGCGTTATCATTGTGATTATGCAAGTGTGGAGGGACATGAGAGAAACAATGTTCCCTGAAAATCATGGCTCTTCGAATGCCTTCATATTCTATATATGACAAGAAACAGCTTAAAAATGAGGCCCGATTTTTATATCACATTTTTGTGTAGTCCAATATGTATATGGGACTACAGTGCTATATGTGTTCAGTACTTGTTACTTTACCAAGACTGGGCCAAATTTCTTATCATTTTCATGACTCCAGAACCTTGCATTACACACCAATACTTATATGCTACATGATCAACTTTTCAAATCTATTCCACTCCGTTTCTTTCACAATGCAATTGCGTGACCAGAACTCAACTTTATCTTTAAGATGAAGATCGTAAAATATAGAAGGCAAGCAGAAGGAAGAGATAATTATCTTCCGTACTGATAATTCTAAACGCTTTCCGGGCTTTTCCATTCCATTTAAATGAAATATTTATGATGCGGATTCCACATACGCACGCTGAAAACACGAGAATGCAATCAAAATGCAAATTAAACCGAGCAATGGCTATTTAAGAGGTATCAATCGGGGGAAAGATTTGGAAACGAGTTAGAGGAATGTGTAATTGGAAATAAGAAGCTTTCTATCAAGATCTGACAAGTACGATCAAGTGGAATTAGTGGCAAGCTTACTAATATCAGGTTTACAGCTTTGTGGGATTCCGAAACACGTTGCAGAAAACATTTTTTTAAAGTTCCTGTGTACCTCATTCGACCCAGTTAGAGTACTGTTTAGACAAAGTTTCGGTTAGATAATGTGCAATACTCCATGGAAGAACAGAGCCATTAGGTTAATGGCTCTGAAATGGACTATCCAACCGATTTATCATTCTATTTTTATTTTATCAGTCTTTGATTTTGTTATATTGTGTTGTTTTTTACGATGATTTTCGGAAATAAACAAACAAATCCCTTTTTTGTTGTCATATAATGCGCAAACAAAATTGATTAAAAAAATCGAGAGTAATGGGGTGCATAATAAGGTAGGATATTGCAGGAAAAAGCTTTTGCAGTTTTGCTTGATAAACTAGGTAGAAGGTCCGATATGGGTCATTCCATCGGGTTGGGTCTTTTCAGCATTTTCATGTGTTTGAATGTTTAGAAGCTATTTTCTCAAATTTAAATGTATTTTTAGAAAATAAAAAGTATATTTTATTTAAGAGTAATGTATGACAGAATAAATAAACATGAAAACAGAAACTTGTTCATCATATTTTTTTTTTGGTGAGAGTTTAACTACCGATGTCTCAGCGATTTTAAGGGTGAAAGTTGTGACATGAAAACAAGTCATTTTCACGAACTCATTTCTGGAAAAAAATTCATCATAATGCAATGTTTCCTACTTAAAACATGTCACCTTTAATACCCCTACTATGTCTGAGAAGCTCAGGTGAAATGTGCAAAAAATCGGCAAGTTATCCCATATTGAAAAAACACAATACCGACGTTACCAACAATGTCCTAAGCACTTTTTTCGTAACGGCGGTAATCTAACATTTTACACAAATTTAGCAGGATATTTTCTCAGAAACTTTCATCTTATTAGGAAGGTACAACCCCTGATGAACATATGTTAAAAGAATGACGATTAAATCGGTCGGTAAATACAAGAAAATAATTAATTTACCACAACAATCCCCCGCGATGTCCTTCATAATTTGGTAACGTCGGTGTGAAATTACGGTGTTTGAGATCAAACCAGCCCGCTAGCTTCAGTTTTTGGTGTTAAAATGACCTGCTAGTTATTCACGAACGCGCACACATGTTTTTTGATGGTGTGCGACGACCTACCCCTGAGCTGCAACCACAAACGTGACAATGTCCATATAACGTCGGGCAGCCATTTTCGCCCGTCAGCGCCCAAATTGGTACGTAATATGTATTTTAAGTTATTTTTATAGCCCGAATTATTATCATAGACAATGAAATTCCATTTTGTTTAAATGTAATTCCGTTTTAAATTGTGTTATTTATAGCTTAAAACGGTTTCAAAACCATCACGTGTGAGTGAATATTTTACTGTTGTCCCACATACTGATATATATGTTATAACGAAACATGCAAAATCGTTGCCGGACTTTTCCCCTTAAAAAGCTAATTTCTTAGACAGAAATTGAATTTTGTTATAAGAATCCCGTAAATAAAGATATAACTGATGTTCCTATACCTCAGAATTTTTCTCACAACTGTTAAATTAATTAATATTAATTATATGATGCCATTATTTGTCATTGAAAAATGATGGCTAAGCCTAAGGAAAAACACAAGTTATTTAAAATTGTTAGGAAGTTCAATCTAAGGCCCGACATATCCAACTTTTGGGCAAAAAAGGGGGTTGGAGTTGAGATAGAGAAAAATGGAGAGAGAGCTAAAGGGGAGAGGGCATGCGACCCCTCCCCCGATTCAATTAGAATTGGATACATAATGATTTTTTTTTTTTTTTTTTTTTTTTTAAATAATTTTTTTTAAATATTTTTTTTAAAAATAAAATCATTATTGATGTTTGCCATGTGGCTCCCACTCCCCCCTCCTACAAAGGTTAAAGGGAGGTTAAAGGGTTTTCACCACCTACCCTCTCCTCCAAAAAATAAGATATAAAACAATAATGATAAATAACAACAAACAAAACAAATTAAGAAATTAATAATTTAACACAAATATTGAACTTAAAAGAATAATAAATAATAATAAATGAAAACCAAATACCTACTTCTATTTGGGCATGCAAAACTAGCCAAACGTGAGGATGATGCCTCCCTATCCATCTTGCAATCCTCTGTGTAGTTGTTCCATCCTTAATTCTTACAATGTTACAATGTACAAGTACTCATAATTATCAACCAGAACACACATTTTGAAATGAAAAGTCACAGAAGCAATTTACAGTTTTGTTTTATTTTTATCTCATTTAATATTGTTTACTCATTTGTTTTTATTTATTTCTTTTCATGCATATTTATTAGATTGCTGCCTGAGGATTCAGCTCCGGCAGAGAGATCGATCAAGAGAGCAGGCAAAATGACAAGTCATCGAAATATTCCTGGAAACGAAGATCTTTCCAATCTAATCACTATTTTGAAGAAGTATAAAGTTAATCATTAATATCAACCAATACACCTATTGTATGAATATTTAGTTTTTTTATTTACTGGTCAATGGATGAAAGATATTTCAGATGACATTTGATATAGTCTGTCATGTTTAAATGAGTATAAGAGGTCAGTAACTCTAATATCATACGGATGTTACTCGGACATGATGTCCATGTAACATTGGTATTTCGAGGTGTTGAGGTGAATATAGACCATAAATCTTGCAGCTTTCCTTTCATTTGTGTCATCATCTCATTTAATATGTTTCATGCATCAATTAATTGGCACATTTCTTAGAATGCAGCCAAGATTTTCTATGCAAGAGAAAAGATAACCCTTTAGAAGAAAAACATGATCTGAAAATTGCTAGTTCCTCATTTGTTTCATGTTTATAAGTTGATATAATGTTGCTGTGTTCAAGTTTTGAGTATTCTAAACTATTGCTCCCATCATCTTAATGTTTTCCACACCAAAAAAAAGTGGAGTACAGACTGTAACAAAGTTTCAGGTCAGAAAATAAATGAGCAAGTAAAAAAAGATGTCCTTGTAACGTTGGTATTTTGTTGTGTCTGTTTTTTCATTTTAAATGTAAGTGTGCAAAGGAATACACACAATTCCAACGGAATCTATTGTAGGATTGGTGTTAGAAACAGGATATAACAATAAACAAATTATTCACCAACTCTGAATTTTGAACCTTCATGTCACAATTTATGACCCAACCCGATGGAATGACCCATATGTGGGTATGTGTGTGTGTGTGTGTGTGGGTGTGCGTATGTAAGACGGGTACCGAGGAAACTCAAAAGAACTGTAGGCCTACCTTCACTTTGTCGACCACTCATGATAAGAGGACCTCCTGTAAATTGTTTTAAAATTTGAAGCCCTTTCTTATTCGGGTACGTTTGTTCAGGTGCTCTACTTGAACGGATAAGAAGGTCCTCGGTTATGCAGTAGTATTCCATACGGTCCTCAGGATGTTATATTCATACAAACGTGCGGTCCTCGAAGGCTAGAACATGTTATAACTCACTGATGTATATAAGATATAAGAATCCTCGATTGACACCAGCAACGTGTATGTGTGTGTGTGTGCGTGTGCGTGTGTGCGTTTGTATAGGGTGGTTTCTGGGGACACCCATCTGAATACACACCTTCTTTGTGGGGATACGTGTGGATCTGGGGATATCCCCAGAGGGAAAAACAACAAATTAATCAATTCAATCGATTTTATGAATGATAAATAGTGCCCTCTAGTGATATGACTGCAACTCTAATTGTTCTCCTCAAATCACTGGTAAAAATCTTATGGGGTACACCGGCGGCGTGTGAAAGTGTGTATGGCTTCCGAAAGTCAAGTTCCCTGGTTTACCGGAAGAAGTTGAATGTTCTGGACCCGGAAAACGTCGTCGCGTTAACGCGTCGTGCGCGACAAGCGCAAGCGTGCAGTGCGGGCGATCAACCGAGACGTTGACAGGGCTATTTGGCTGAATAAACACGGCGAACTGAGCCTAAAAAACTGGAAAGTTGCCGGAAAGTGGTAATTTTGTGTTCTTTCTTTTGCTTATAATTAAGAATGATCAGTGCATCCTTGTAATTAAATTTCTGTACTATCGTGTGTGTAATGATACATCTGAAGTGGGAACATGCAGGCTTTCTAATTTGATGAATAGTGTGTTTAGTACATTGGAACTGGGATCATAATAGTAGTACTAGTTACAAGTAATTAAGTCGTTCCATTTTTTTTCTTTCTCATAACATGGCCAATGAAATGATTAATATAGCTTGGCGTCATCATATTATAGCTAATATCATTTTAAGCTGCTTTTTTTTTTTTTAATATTCCTTGCTTTCCATGGCACTCTTAGCATTTTCTCAAGAACCACATTCATTGACATTGTTGGTGTCTTGACAGTCTTGCAACTGTGCACCTTATTTTGGATAAGCACACACGTTTCCACGGTGACGAAGTACCAACATTACATCCCGTTACTTAGCCTGATTAGGTCTAGAAAAATGTCAAAAATCTGAAAATAGGTTGTAATTTGTATAAAATTAAAAACAAATAGAACTTGGCTCATGTAATAGGCCTACGTGCAAAACGTGTGTATAATAACACATTGGAAGTGGGAACATGCAGGCATTCTAATTTGATAAATGGTGTGTTTAGTACATTGGAACTGGGATCATGTACTAAATAGTGTATTACGAACGTATACAGTGCGTCCCAGAAAAAAACGAAACCGAGAAGTATCGATGTTTTATCATAACTTAATCACAACCATAAATAATGAATGATACATATTTAGAAAGCTTAGAGTCTCCTCTTTCAGTTGGTGCTACTCAGATGATGCATATTTCACGCATGAGTGATTAAAAGCAATTTGAAGGAAGGAAACCAAAAAGACATTTGGCGGGCGGTATCTGAATTTCGAAGAAACATTCACATTTCTAGAAAGTTGAGTTTCTGCCCTTTCATATGACACCTCAATCAGGAAAAATGAGCGAGGAATGACAAAGTTCTGTTTGTATAAAGTAGTGCTTGCATTTCCATAATTTTATCAAACGAATTCGTTTTCACTGGCTGCCTGCCGTATCAATAAATGAAATTAACAAAAGACTTAACTCCGTTTCATTGACAATCAGCCGTAGACGAGAGTCTTCATGCATGGCTGATTGTCAACGAAACGGAGTTAAGTCTTTTGTCAAATCTGCTTTTTGCTACGGCAGGCACCCAGTGAAAACGAATTCGTTTGTTAAAATTATGAAATTGTGTCCCTCTAGACCACGGATAGGATAAAGAATGAAGACACGGCGTGGGACTCGGTGTTCTGAGAGGCCAGGCACAAGCAAGGAGGTAGACAATTATGAAACAGCCCCCCCCCCCCTGAAAAAAAATGGTTTCTCGTCTGAAGTTTTGAAAAACAGATGATGCAGGCGCTTTTTTTTGTTTTTGTTCAAAATGGCCAATTCAAGATGGTGGATGGCCTTTTCGAAAATGGGGGACGGCCCTTTCCAAGATTAGCACCATTTTTTCCGACATGGCGGATAATGATTTTGGTTCTGAAAGGCCACCACTCTTCTAAGACTGCCTTTTAATAAGTGTTTACTTATTTGAGTTACAGACAAATAAACAAGATATTGAAGTGGCAGATTGTGAAAATGACTTGGATTTTCAATAGCTTCTTGAGAATTTTTAAAATTTGTATTTGATGCGGCAGCTAAAATGGATGTGCACAAAAAACCAAAATCACCTAATTTGGCCCTGAAATGAAAAAAGGGACCCGTGGAAAATGGAAAAAGTGCCCCAAAAATTTCTATTCATAGCAATGTAAAACATATTTTAATGTAATAACAAATAAGCAGTTGGACATGGCTCCTGTATAAAATGTCTCTGGTAGAAAATATACTTAGCTATTATACCATCGCAGGATTTCAAAGAAGTACCCTCACATGCATCAGTGTGACGTGACACAACTTATACCTAAGATTCATTTATATATAAGTGGTTGTCCTTCAGGCTTCAGGGGTAACTTTCTGGGGGTAATTGTCCCACTGATAATTGGCCGGGGGCTGATTGTCCAGGGGGTTATTGTCCTGGAACCATTATGGCACTATATTTTAAAAACCAAGTTTCCAGAAACTCCATATGTTGAGGAATATCCTAAAAAGTGATTTTGATATAATAATCTAACATTTCATTAACGGAAAATGTTTTTGGGAAGGGATGTTCAAGGTTAAAGGATGTCATTGAACTCTGAGAAAGCTGTTTTTCTAAAGAAATGTGCAGATCTAATGTCTAGTGGTGATGTTTAATTCAGTACGAAGGCTTGTTAAAAATAGACTATTCCTCGGGATGCTATTTTGACAGGATGCATGTAATATTCATCCTTATTAATGCTAAGAATGTCTAGTTGTGATATATTTTGAAAGTATAAAATACAAGTAAGTCAAGTCAAGTCAAGTAAAAATACAAACTGTTCAGAAAAATTACTTTAAAATGCATTTAAGTAAAGGAGGGATCTATGTATTCATGTTATAGGTCAAACTTTATGATGAAGTCTAATTGCAAAATTGATTTAGTCCTGCTTTCATTGCTCTGGTTTACTTTCACCATCTGTAACATTTAGCTATAATAATCTGCCTAGGGTGAAAGGTCCTGTGCCTTGACAAAGTCTGACAAAAGAACGTTCAAGAGCTCAGTCAAATACTTCGAGAATAATGCACGGGAGGGCAGAAAATGATCACCTGTTGTGATATTCTAATGGCCTTTAATATTGCATTAACTTTGTTCTTGTTTCAGTTACAAAAATTAACACAGGAACCCCAGAAGATGGTCCATCAAAAGTAGCCTCAGAAGATGGTCCGTCAACAGAAGCAAAAGAAGAACTTCCTTCAACAGAAACCCAAGAAAATTGTTCGTCAACAAAAGCTCCAAAAGATGCTCTGTCACTGAGCCCTAGAAGATGATCCATCAAGTCAAGCCCAAGAAGAAATTCTGTCAACTGAAGCCAAAGGAAATCGTTCGTATCAGAAGCCAAGGGAAATTATCCTTCAACAGAAGCCTCAGAGGATATTACGTCAACAGAAGGTTGTGACGATGGTCTGTCACCAGAGGCCCAAGAAGATGGTCTGTCAACAGAAGCCCAAGAAGTTTGTCCGTCAAGAGGAGCACTAAATGGTGGTCTGTCACATGAAGCCCGAGAAGATGGTCTGTCAACAGAAGCCCCAGAGGATATTACGTCAACAGAAGGTTGTGACGATGGTCTGTCACCAGAGGCCTAAGAAGATGGTCTGTCAACAGAAGCCCGAGAAGTCCGTCCGTCAAGAGGAGCACTAGATGGTGGTCTATCACATGAAACCCGAGAAAATGGTCTGTCAACAGAAGCCCCAGAGGATATTACGTCAACAGAAGGTTGTGACGATGGTCTGTCAACAGAAGCCCAAGGAGTTTGTCCGTCAAGAGGAGCACTAGATGGTGGTCTGTCACCAGAGGCCCCCAAAAATGGTCTGTCAACAGAAGCCCAAGAAGTTCGTCCGTCAAGAGGAGCACTAGATGGTGGTCTGTCACCAGAGGCCCCAAAAGATGGTCTGTCAACAGAAGCCCAAGAAGTTCGTCCGTCAACAGAAGCAAAAGAAGAACTTCCTTCAACAGAAACCCAAGAAAATTGTTCGTCAACAAAAGCTCCAAAAGATGCTCTGTCACTAGAAGCCCTAGAAGATGATCCATCAAGTCAAGCCCAAGAAGAAATTCTGTCAACTGAAGCCAAAGGAAATCGTTCATATCAGAAGCCAAGGGAAATTATCCTTCAACAGAAGCCTCAGAGGATATTACGTCAACAGAAGGTTGTGACGATGGTCTGTCACCAGAGGCCCAAGAAGATGGTCTGTCAACAGAAGCCCAAGAAGTTTGTCCGTCAAGAGGAGCACTAAATGGTGGTCTGTCACATGAAGCCCGAGAAGATGGTCTGTCAACAGAAGCCCCAGAGGATATTACGTCAACAGAAGGTTGTGACGATGGTCTGTCACCAGAGGCCCAAGAAGATGGTCTGTCAACAGAAGCCCGAGAAGTCCGTCCGTCAAGAGGAGCACTAGATGGTGGTCTATCACATGAAACCCGAGAAAATGGTCTGTCAACAGAAGCCCCAGAGGATATTACGTCAACAGAAGGTTGTGACGATGGTCTGTCAACAGAAGCCCAAGGAGTTTGTCCGTCAAGAGGAGCACTAGATGGTGGTCTGTCACCAGAGGCCCCCAAAAATGGTCTGTCAACAGAAGCCCAAGAAGTTCGTCCGTCAAGAGGAGCACTAGATGGTGGTCTGTCACCAGAGGCCCCAAAAGATGGTCTGTCAACAGAAGCCCAAGAAGTTCGTCCGTCAAGAGAAGCCAAAGAAGATGATTCATCAAGAAAAGCACTAAAAGGTGGTCTGTCACATGAAGCCAGAGAGGATGGTCTGTCCACAGAAGCCCAAGAAGCTGGTCCATCAACAGAAGCCCCAGAAGATGGTCCGTCAACAGTAGCCCAAGAAATTCGTCCGTCAAGAGAAGCCAAAGAAGATGATTCATCAAGAGAAGCACTGAAAGGTGGTCTGTCACATAAAGCCAGATAAAAGGGTCTGTCAACAGAAGCCCTAGAAGCTGGTCTGTCAACAGAAGCCCAATAAGTTCGTCCGTCAAGAGAGGCCAAAGAAGATGATTCTTCAAGAGAAGCACTAAAAGGTGGTCTGTCAAATGAAGCCAGAAAAGATGGTCCGTCAACGGAAGCTCTAGAAGAGGGTTCATCAACAAACGCTCCAGACGCTGGTGCTTCAGCAAAAGCCCCAGCAAGAAAAAGGCAACGAATTTGCAATGAACAGCAAATGAAGCAACCAAAGAAGCCAGGTCAAAGTGATTTCTGTGCCATTAGTGCTTGGGACTCAGCCAGTGACAATACGTGCAAAGATGAAATAAGTGATGATGACAATGTTAGTGACCATACCGATACACATATTTCCTCTTCGGAATCATATGTTCCGTCGTCATGTTTAGAATCTGAATCTGATGACGAGTAGGACATGGTGCTACCGTTGTCTTTGAGGCGCTGGAGATCCAGTCATGCATATCAAGTTAGTGAGGGCAAAAGTGAAGCACATATTGAAAAATCAGACCAAGCAGAAGGAACAAGCCTTGGCAATAAGGTGGCTATTACTGTGATGACAACCAACAACGGGCACAAACGGTGTTATGATCAAATTGCCTATTGTTTCATGTGTAAAAAACCTCACAAAAAACTCTCTGTACATCTGAAGCAGCATCCCAATTATACTTTGGTTGCAGAAATGCTAGCACTTTCACCAAAGTCGAGGAAGAGATCCAACCTCTTCACATGGGCCAGAAATCTTGGTAACCATAGACACAATGTTGAGGTTCTAGAAGAGGGGAAAGGAGAAATCACTGTTGTGCACAGGCCTACATGTCCTGAAGACTCCTCACATTACAGTCCATGTGTGCAGTGTCTTGGGTGGTATTCAAGAAAAGAAATGTGGAAACACACCTGCTTGGAAAAGGATGAACAAAAAAAGGGAAAGAGAGGTGCAGTTCGTGCAGGACAGCAAATAATCCCATCAGCTCCTGGTATCTCTGAGGGCCCATGTAATAGGGTATTGAGTGGGTTGAAAGATGATCACATATCTCGAGTCATTTGAAGTGATCCATGCATTGTTGCACTTGAAAGGAAGCTGTGCTTCAAATTGGGTCACGACAAGAGCCAGGACAACTACATTAGGACGAGACTGAGGGAAATCTCCCGGCTTGTGAGGAAATATGAAGGTAAAAGCAATGCTGGACTGAGAACCCTTGTACAACCAACTGAGTTCCTATTTGTCACAAAGGCAAAAGTTGGAGCCCGCAACAGCATCCTCAAGAAGCTAGCCAACACCAACTGGGGGACTGATGCCAGAACAATCCGGACGACAGCCCTCGCGCTTTGCTTCTCTGCTGCGGAGTATGCATCACCAGTATGGAGTAGGTTGGCCCATGCACCCAAGATTGACCCAGCTCTAAATTCATCTTGCAGAGCGATCACTGGATGCCTTATGCCAACTAAAGTAGAAGACATCTACCTGCTCTGCGGTATTGCCCCTCCACACGTCAGAAGGTTGGTCTTGTCCCAGAAAGAAAAGGACAAACAAGAAAACAATCCACTCCACGAACAACAGCCAGTGGGCAAGCGGCTCAAATCCAGACACAGCTTTCTGCACTCTGTAGAGCCTCTTAATACAAGCCCTCACAACCAAAGGATGACTTTGTGGTCTAACCACCTTCAGACCACTCCACATAAACTCTCCCTCAGCCCGAAGGAATCCCTCGCAACCGGCTACAGTGAGACTTGGCCTACCTGGCTTAGCCTCAACCGCCTAAGAAATGGCTACGGTCGATGCAGAGTCCTAATGCAGAGGTGGGGTCTAGGAGACGAACAAACGGCATGTGAATGCGGCCAGGAACAGACAATGGAACACCTGCTAGTCTGCCCACTCCTGCCAGAGCCATGCACCCAAGATGACCTGGAAGCCGTGAATTGCCGTGCCAAAGCCTGTGTGGTCCACTGGACGGGACTTGTGTAGTGACTCGATAAGAAGAAGAAGAACAGAGGCAACAAGGAAGGTTGGTGGCTTTGATGAACCCTCACATACCTTCTCAAGTCCCTGTGTTGTATTGAAGCTTGGCCATACTCTCAACAAGGTTTGTCTGATGGAACTAGGTCAGGCGTTGATAACGGGAGATGAGACTGCTGAACACAAAGCGAAAGGTTTCTAGAAACTGCTAGAAAGCAAATGGAACGAGGAAGTATCAAGTCATGCTCTGCGTACTCTGAATGAAAGAAAGAAGAACCACATACACGTAGGCCTAGGCATGCATTATAATCCAAGATGGTGGCCCACATGTTTTGCCTCTTCTCTTAGACCAATATTATTAATTTCAAAGTCATAAAAAGGCACTAAATATCAACAAACATGGTCTACAACAACTCCACATGACAAAATAATCCCAGCTATGAATTTTTTTAAAGCATTTGATAGCCAAAAACTTGAAAAATTGTCGGCATTAAACAACAAAAAACAAAATTCTGCCGATTTTTTCCGATCATTTTTATTGATCGGCGATCGGAAATTATTATCCGATCACCCCTGATCGGCTCAAGATCGGCCCCCAATCCGATCATCTGTTACAGGCCTACTTTCAAGTCATGTTCTATAAAATCGATTTGCATTCTGAATGTGACAGGATTCGTTTTTTCTACGCAAGTTCATGTCCGTACATTTTATCTTCAGCACTGCGCAGTGGTCACTATACATTATCATACTCCTTAATCAAATTTAGCCACCACAAATCATAACATCAAAATCATTTTTTTTTATTCCTCCTGATTTGTCAAATAGAAAATAAGGCAAAGCTATAAGACTTATGCACCCGTCAACCGGAGTCTTGAACCTACCCCCCTCAAGGATCGTCAAGCATTCGACGTCAACTCGACGTCGAATCTTGGGGTCGCCGAAATCAGAGCGTGATGAATCTTTGACGTATTTTTATTTGGCCGTAGTGAATCTTTACCTTATTATGTGTAGGAGAAGGTGAATCTTTGCCTCATTTTTTACCGAATGTTGTGAATCTTGAACGAATATTTTTCACATACAAGTGAACGAGCGTCGAGTGAAAAAATTATCGTGTGTGAACGAGCGTCGAATGTCTTCGACTCCAGGGGAAATGAGGGTTCAAGATTTAAATAAACTGTGACGTGGAGCTAGCTACGTTCGAGTTCGGATTTCGCGCTAAATCCGGTGTCCACGAATATTAAAACCCGAAAATATATACCTTCTGAACCTTCTGAATTTGGAGTCAGCAGGGCGGTATTCCGCATGTCGCTAACTTGTATGGCAGGTTTTGTGATGCCATACAAGTTGGCGACATGCGATACCGCCCTGCTGATGAGTACCAAAAGTGTACCCCCGATAAAGTTTTTAATTATTGAAGAGTTTCTAATATGTCTTTACTCAACGAAGACTGCTTTGTCAACTGGTCACATTTTGGGTAAATCATAATATAACCCGGCTATGCAGACGTGGGGGAAATTTGTTTACAGCTGCTGTCACGTTTTGTTTACTTGTATAGCCTGCGCCAACGAAAAATATACACGATGGCGACGGGGCGATTCGCCCCCTAAACCTCTGAAATCGCCACAGTAAATATCAAGACGAGGGCGAACAAAATTGATATATAATGTAAAATCGCCCCCGCCATAAATTGATATTCCCTGGGAACTAATAAATCAATTTATTGATTTGTCTGAGTGAACTCTCCGTTCCAACTACCAACTCCAAAACTAGAAATTTCCATCAACATTTTAAAAGTTTTGTGATTGCAGCGGATCGGTGGTCGTACCTACTGTAGCTAGATCGGTATCCGCCTAGCCTAAGCTAGTCCAGCCTCTGTACCGTTTTCGTTTAGCGCACCCAATCAGCTGATAAAATAACACACCCTCAACGTTGAAATTTGGGGATTGCGCGATCAGTGGAGAGACCGCGATGTGTGTGGGGGATAAAAAGAACGAACGGACTGAATCTGGACTAAGCCTAAGCACGCGGCCAGGCCCGCGCCCCCGATGTAAATACGGAGTACAGATTCACAATACACAGAAACTAGCTGCTCCAGTATAAGTACAGTGCAGCGCGAGCCCGCACGCTCCTAGAGTATGAAGCAAATAAGTATTTGCGAGTGACGAGTGCTGAACTGCTAGCGACCAAATTGGTTCGTAATATGTTTATTTAGTCTTTTTTCCGACCCGAATTTTTATCATGGACAATGCAATCCCATTAAAAATAATGTTATTCCGTCTTAAATTGTGTTATTTATAACTTAAAACCATTAAATGCGAGTATATTTTTTACTGTTGTCCCACATACCGATATATTTGTTGTAACGAAACGTGCAAAATCAATGCCAGATTTTTTCCTGTAAAATCGGTATAAAGCTAATTTCGTAGACAGAAATTGAATTTTGTTATAAAAACCCCGTAAATAAATATATAAATGATGTCCCTATACCTCAGCATTTTTCTTACAACTGTTTAATTAAATTATATTATTTATATACCAGGCCCATTGTCATTGATGCCTGCGCCGCGCCTGAGTGATGGCATCAATTTCAGTCTACGAAATGAAACTAGCTTTGAATTGGCCTTTTATAGATTAGAATTAGAGTCTATACGGGGACAAAAATACGACTATGATTTTGCATGTTTCTTTATAACAATGATCGTTATGTGGGACAACAGTAAAAATATTCATTTATTGGTTAAGTTATAGAGTCTAGATCTAAATAACACAATTTTAAACGGAGTTACATTTTTTTTTAAATGGGATCGCATTGTCCATGATAACAATTCAAATTCGGGACAGAAAAAAAAGACAAAATGACACAATATTACCTACCAATTTGGTTGCTAGTACTAGTAGCATGATGGCTAAGGAAAAACACAACTTATTGTTACAGCTTACAATGAATTAGCCCCCACTTTTCTTAAAGTAGCCCCCATAAAAAATTTATTCCTAGCCTAGCTGCGTGTCAGTGACAAAATTTTCTTATATAAAAACAAGCAGTTGAACAAAACATTCCTTTTGACAAGTTTTAGCTACATGTATATGTAAATCATTAAGCCACACGTTTAATTAACACAAAGTGAATAAATCATGGATACAGAGATCCAAAAATAATAATTATTGGCGAGACATCGTAGCCGAAGCGAAGTCCCGAAAATAATAATTAGTGGCGAAATTGTACCTTTTTTTTAATTCTAGCTACCATTTTCAGAAAACAGATTGTTTCCACAAGTACTCATGCAGTGGCGGACGGATCCAGCCGGCGGGAAGAGGGGGGGCCCAATCCGTGAGAAAATATTAGTTGCGACTCGGCCACCGGTAAATAAGCGGGGGGGGGGGGGGGGGGGGGGGTAGGCACTTTTTTTGGTTGGTCCAATTTTTCAGGAAATATTTTGCGCGGACCCAGTCAGCCGGTGAATAAGCGAGGGGGGGGGTGAGACCACTATTTTTGTTTTTTTCCACCTAATTCGTGAGAATTTTTTTAATAATTTGTTGTTGTTGTTGACCCGTCAGCCCCCCCCCCCCCCCCCGTGGATCCGCGCCTGCAGATGATCCAGACGGCGTCAAGGGGGGGGGGGGGGTAGCCAAATCTTAATACAAAATTTAGTGCCGACTCAGCCGGCTGGCAAATAAGCGGGGGGGGGGGCTTTTGTTTTTTGTTTTATAAAGGTTAACTTTACGTTATCATCCTATTTTTTTTTATCGTTTTGGGGGGCTAGGGGGGGGGGGGGGGCCCAGGCCGGAATAATTGCTACGTGGATCCGCCCCTGTACTCATGATCAATTCTATGTTTCCTTTACTTAATCACTCTATCTACCATAAATAGCGGTGCTGGTGAAAGGCCGGTGAATCTTGACCTAATAAAAATTAAGCAGGTGAAGACGTGTGGTGAATCTGCACCTAATATTTTTAGCGGCGAGGTGAATCTGCACCCTATTTTTCTTGGAGATGGGTGAATCTGCACCTTATAAATAATTTGGAATAGTGAATCTTGACCTTATTTGTTACGAAGCAAGGTGAATGAGAAGTGAATCTTTGGGTCGGACGTTCAAGACCAAAAGTGAATAAGAGTGAAGTCTTGAGGGGGGTAGGTTCAAGACTCCAGTTGACCGCTGCATTAGTGACAAGAGTTTTTTATTCAAAAAAAATTACATCAAAAAATAATAATATACAACTGAATATTCCAAGCATGATGTCAGCAAAATAAAAATTCGGATAAAGCAATCCTTACATATTTAATACAATTAAGGGACGATACATAATACATTGTACTTCAACGTTTTCATTTAGTGGAAAGTTGAGATCTTTTGTAAAAAGAAAATAAGAAAACTTAAAGCAATTCAAAAGGGATACTAATGTGGTTACTCAAAACAACGATCTTTCTTCTAAATAACTGAACACAGGTCGCGTCTTCACTGCAATCACTACACCTGGGTTTAAGGTAACAAATATGACTTGCCAAAGGACATTAACGCCATTACTGGGACTGAAGTTCCACTGGATATGGTGTACAAAACATAAATTAAACATACAGAGTATCACACAGAATGCACATTCTCACAAAATATGAAAGCGTTACAGTGACAGGCATCAAATGTTATGGTTCACACACCATAATTCAATTTCTTTGTTAAAAGTTTGATGTAACATTTCTTTGGCTATGCTGCTGAGTAGAACATCCACATTAATTGGCAGCATTTGTACATAAAACAAAACTAGGAAACACACAAGAAAATTTGATATTTTTCTCAAAAACACAAATCAGAAATAAAAAACGTACCGGTATGCATTATATTATTTTGCTAAACAAAGTATATAGAAGGAAACAAAAGTTATGAATTCATTTTTTAACAATACAACTAAAAATCTTACAATGACATAGAGCTTCCCAATGTCTTTCCCCCCAGTACTTCAAAGGTAGTAAGGTACTCTGGCCCATTTGCAAGCCCCCCCCCCAAAAAAAAAAAACACAAAAAAAAACAAAAAAAAACAGTTAAATTCCAACAGCATTTGAAAGACAATACAAATTTAGTGACAGTAAAGTCTAGAAGGTAAACAGATTATCTTGCATAATTTGAATACTAGGACACTGCTAATTTTTAAATTTCACAGATAGGACATACATGACATATTCACAATTCCTGCAAAGTTTTACAGAATTTGAAGGAACATAGTATCTTTAAGATGTGAAGTAGTCATTCCAACAATTCAAACACTTAAAAAAAAAAAAGTTTACTTATAAGCTAACAAGAAAGTGTTTGCAATATTGATTTATTTTCACTCTCTTATGAATATTCAATTAAGAAGCTACACTTCACTCCGCCTAACATACCACATGTAGAAATTAAAAATGATGTAAAGATTTTCTGACATATGATTGCCTTCTCTTGATGTGTAAGGTTCTATCCTGAAAATATTAATAACGGTCTCAATAATATGTCTTCTGCTGGAATCAGAAAGGGCGATAAGTCTGTGTAAAATGACGTGAGTTTATGCCATTTTGCTGGAAAAAAATATAAACACAGTAAAGCACCTTACCACAATTTTTTGCACTTGCTCACAATAGCATAACTTTTCAACAAAAGAAATGATTTTCTATTTTAAAATATATATATATCGGTTAGAATATGAAGAGATGAAATGATTGTGTGACTTGCTAAGACACGGTCCTGCCTTTTCCCAAGTGTGGGCATAATGGATAGCTTTGTCTCTAAGAGATGAAAGTCACATCATCCGATCATCATTCAAATTTGTTTTGCAACTGTAAGTTTTCAGAATGTGTTGGGATGTATGTAGTAGACTTTCCACGGACTACCTGACGTACTATTCGTTTGTTTGACATTGGCCGTCTAAGTTAGATGTGAACTTAGCCCCAACGTACTGAGTTAGATAGGCCCAAACCAATCTAAAACTATGTCCAACATTCGCTGCACTTGACTAAAAACAGCACCAAAATATTTGCAATTTTTTCAAATTTGCGAAATGATTTGATGAAATGTATTTTCCCAATGTACTCTGCTACAAATTGGAGGTTTCTAAAATGATATTTCAAATAATTATTTTTTCTCTCTTGTGTATGAACTACCAGAAAAAAGTTTTCAGTGATATCTGTATGCACAACTCCTAGGAAGTCTGTTTGTGTAAGTGGTTTGGGCTTGCTAGTGGTTGGAATGTGTCTGGTACGTGAACTGTTTTTAGAGATGTTTCAATATTTGTCAGGGGGGCGGGGGACACCTGCCAATAAATTCATTAGTTGGCCATCAAAATTGATACTCGGATAATGAGTTGCTTTGGGATTAAAACTGAGCATCTCCTGATTTTGTTCAAATCTTCAGTTTAAGAAAGTTATGAATCTTTGTATCTCGTGATCGTGTTGTGGTTCAAAACTAACCTTCAGCTCTCAAGAACACGGCATCAACAAGGACTGCTTTAAAACCCTCTACACTGAACAGGAGAGGCTTAAAGAGCTGATCAAACCGATTTGGGCCAGACTAAAGTTTAAGTGTCTGCTGCAAAGAATTGCTGAGGTACTGTTGACATATTTTCCAGGGATTCCAGTTTTCAGGCGTGTTATTTTGTACCTGTAAATGGCGGTTGAGTTTTTTTTTTTTAAGTCTTCTACCTCAGACCCTTTTCAACGTTTGTTGTTTGGACGAGGAGGCGTAGCAAGTCATGTGAGCATTTTATTGCAGGCAGCCCTTCATATTTGATATGGCATTTAAGGTATGTTCACAATGAGATTCATGGACATTTATTTATGGACACAATCATTTGTTCACAAGATGGGTGTAGACGTTCCTTTAATAATTATGTGTCAACATTCCGAGATATTAAATGAAGTCGAAATCCAAAACGACCCCATGAGAAGAGAGTATCAGGAGTTCAATGATGATGGTGGAGATTATTTTGTTGACGAAGAAAATGGTGCTGCTACCGAGGTTGCTGAATACGAGTATTGGGACTACCTCACAGCAGAGGATTGTGAAAAGAGAGCAGGAATAATCATCTCTGAACTGCTAGCTTCGAGTAGTGTTGTCCAGTCTACAGCTATCTGAATCCCCCGAAACACAGGAGAACTTTTTCAAGACATTGTCGGCCATTTGAAGGATATAATTAATATACAACAAACAACTTTATCAAAGATGCTGGTATTCATCATGAAAGGTGCAAGATGCACCGTGACAACGCAAGGCAAGCAGCTATGGAAGAGGCAGCTCTTTTGAAATCAAGGACCAACTATGAGCAAGATCTGAATGAAGGAAATATGCAGAGAAAAGGAATAAGAGACTGTTGCTCACTGAATGACATTCCTGGTTACCACATTGTAGACAACCATGCACTTGACATTATATATGACCTGTTGGAGTCAAATTATGATATGGTCAAATTATTATCCCCTCAGAGATATTTAAAGAGACAAAAACTTGGTTCCCATTACGTTGTACTGAGCGAGGCGGGAAGATTCGCCGGCAATTCGCTCGAAGTAAGTCTGATAAAGTTGTTTTTTATATTTTATTCTAAGCCCTCCATCACATGTCAAACTTGGTATGGCCACATCCCTTGTTCAAGAGTTTCCAAAGCTCTGCGATGAGTATGGTGAAGGACATGTAAGTATTGATTGAAACCCTTCTCATCCACTGTGGAAGGGACACTCATTTTCTTTTTTTCAAGTTTGTTATCTTTGTCGATCATTGCATTTTTTAAGACTCGATGATTTTTGTGAAAATAAGTAATTTTCAGATATGCTGTCAATGTACCTTAAGCCTTGGTCACAAATACCATTACGAACGACAACGAACACCTTAAAATGCGAAGTTTCTATGGTGAAATGTTATAGTTGTCCTGAGTTTGAATTTTCATTTTTTTGCCTTCCACAACACAAATCTCTCCAGATTGTTGCTATCTACAAAGCTCCCTCATGTCCCTATGCTACTTTTGTAGACAAAATGTGTGCAGAACTACTACCCAATATAACCACATCACTTCCTCTTGTCATTTTGGGAGACTTTAACTTTGATCTCTTCAAAGATGAAAAAGTATTTCTCAAATTCATGCTTGACTATTTTGACTGCCATCAGCATATTCATGAAGTAACTACTACATCAGGATCAATTTTGGATCTAGTCTTCGCAAACATTAATATATCTTGCAATGCCATTTTTTGTGCCTGGTCTGATCACAAAACTATCCATGCTGTAGTTTAAGACAACAAAATACCATATTCCTAAACAACAACAAAAGTGCAGAACTAAAGGTTTTTATGTTAACAAATGATGCTTGTCTTCATTTGTTTATTTTATAATGAAGGCTCATTGCGTATTGATGCACCCAGCCTCTTCAAAAGTTCAAATACATCATATAATAAACTTTAAAAAAAAAACGTGCATTGAAAATTGAATGTGCCTTTTCATAAGGTGCATTAATATGAATTACTTGTCTTTTTAGCAGAAGATGGATACCTGTACTAAGATGAGGTCATGCACACTCCAACTTAGTGGAGTGGTAGCAAGGATGAAGGCACAAGCAGCTCAGGACATGATCAACCGTATCATTGAAGAAATGGATTGTTCCATAGACAAAATGGAAGGTACAATTGCATGACTGCATATTTCTTTGGAGAAAACAAATAAAGCCAAAGGGAAACTACTATAAACAACTCCAAAAACTTAAAGACACAAAAAACAACTCAACACTGTGCATAGTGTGTGGGAGCCAAGATTCATTTTCTGAGGATTCATCGATGCTGGACTTCGAAGACACAGTTGCATCACAACCAACAACCTGTAATCCAGCAACTACTGCACAAGCAACTACACCACAAGCATCACCACAGCAATCAAGCCAAGACTCATCTCAGACTCTTTTTGAAACACAAGCATAATAAAAATGCAAACTTTACCGTACTCTTCCCCAATGATACACATGCAGCCATGAGGTTGCTCGCAGATCCGGAAGCCAGAAAATGTGCAACAGTTGCAGAAAGCAACAAATTCATGTTCCCGAGTACAGGACACTCAGAAAATCATATGTCTGGTTGGCATGCACTCAATAATATATGTGAAGGACTAGAGCTGGAAAACCGGCAGAATATGACTGCTACCAAAAACTGCCACTTTGTCAGCTCCAAGTTCTTAAAGGGATCCGGTAACTTTGTCCCAGATTCTGAAACAAAATTCTGGATTTAGCTCATGATACAATGATAATTATAAACCTTTAGGTCAGCCAGGAACCCCATGACTTTTACAAGCCGATCGCCTGTCTGATTATCAAGATATTTATGATTGGAATAACAAATTTTGAAAACCGTTCGCCTGACGGTTTTCATAACACTACAGTCTATTGGGGAAAACGAGTATGGTAAAACCGGTCACTCAAATGTTTTTACTTTTTTGAGGCACTTTCTTGATCATTTTGAAGCGCAATTTTTTTAGGGCTTCAATATTACACCATATCACAGACACTGATAACACGTAGGGCCGTGTATCTCAGATTTAACATTGTTAAAGGTATTACAAAGTTTTGGTATGGGTTCATGAATTTGGTTCAAATGAACATATTGGAAGCATATGCGATCCTACAACATTAAGTGATCGTTGTCGCGTTTGAAATCGAGTTTAAAGTTATGAAATTGTAAATAATAAAATCTTTATGTTGTATAGCGCCCTCTCAAGGTCAAGATATGAATTAAGCTAAAAAAAACAATGTTTCCTGACTAAAATCGACCGATTTGCTATTCCCATTTGGAAATTATATATCACAACTACATATTCTGAGATTTTCATGGTCGCAGCTACTATCGTACGGCCGTAGGCGCTATTTGAAATTTATCAAAATTTACCGGGAGCACCGGTAAATCTCTATATTCAATTTTTCTCGAAAGCAGAAGTGTTTTAGGGGTTAACATTTCTAGTGCTTATAATACATCCACAGGGGCATCCAAATGTATCAAAATTGTAAAGAATCACAATCCACCCAATTTTCAAAATTTCCCAAAACTTTGTAATACCTTTAAACGATCCCTTTAAGTGGCTGAAAATCCCTATTTTACTCTAGATCTACATGGAAGGAAACATAATGGTTCTGTCTTTCTTTCTTCCCTCTAGAATACATCTATATAAGGTATAAGGAAGATGGGATTGAAGAGGTGGTGCCAGCAGGGTACCTACACACAAGTAAAGATGGCTGGCAGTCGTACCATGCCACAAGCAAGGCATGGTTTGAAGTAATTATTATAGAAAGGAATGGTAAGTCTTTAAATGATTAGTCAAATTTGATACTTAAACAAAATTTGATGTAACTTAAGTAACTAGATAACTTTTTAGCATGTTCATACACATGTACCTATCATGCATCATCTACAACTTATGTTCAATCTAGAACAGGCCTTCTCAACTAGTTTATTAAAAGTGCCAAAACGAAAAGAATTTGTAGTTGAAGTGCCACCCTGTATGGTTGACTGTGTTGCGAGGGAGCGTAGCGACCGAGCCGAAAATGGGTGGGGTCCAGGAGCGAAGCCCTAACGGTAGGTAGAGCTGGTGGATTTAGGGCTTTCTAAAGGCCCAAATGGGGCATTTTTAGCACCATTTTATTCCACAATATAATCAATCTTAATTTCATATTGATGTGAAAAAATTAGTACAATTCCTGGGTACAATTATATGTAGTTTTTTGTGTGCAATAAACATGGGAAATGTCAAAATAAAGTGAAAATCGAACAAAAACAAGATGTATCCAGAGATTGGCAATGTTAAAATTGGTATCCCATCGTAAGCTAATTGTTGTTCAGACCTTAGGTTTAGATTCGTATAAAAATTAATGGTAAAAAACGATAAATTCCCCTTTTTTCCTTTTGTTAAAGTCACTGAGTAGTCGGCTCTCATGGGGAATTCGACACCGTTCGGGTGTTTACCCAATAACAGGTGTTGTCAATCACCAGGGTTAGCCTCGAGTTTTATGACCATTGGACCTTATGTAATGCTTTGATTTGCCGAAGACTCTCGAGCTCTCCGAGAGATAAGGGGGTAATTCTTGACTGGACTATGGGTTTGCTGTGTGCAAATTTGTACCCCCATTCATGGTATTTCCACCAAGTCTGGTGTCAGCGAATTATGGCCTTCTGCACATGGAAACTGGCGATCCAATCCCTTTAAGCAGGCACTTTAGGCCCAAATTCGACTGCAACTTCTTGATTTAGCTAAGTATTTAATTCTAAAATATATATTTTCTTTCTTTCTGTTTTTTGTTTTGTTGTTGCAACAGTCGCGCGCCACTCCGACTGACCGCAAGCGCCACAAGTGGCGCGCGCGCCGCCAGTGGAGAAGACCTGATCTAGAAGGATTGTAATCAGGTATGCAAATATGAATGTCACCATGTCCATGACACAAAGACGTCACTGTAAATTTTCATGATGATTTTTATACTGTATTAATATTGGTATTGTGTACAATGTACGTTTTAATTTTTGTAAGCAAGCAGATAGACATGACGGCCATACTTATCACACCAAGATAACTCACTTTGTCCCTCATTGGTTTGCATCTGTACATGTAAATCATAAATGTACATATTTGATACTGATATGCTTGTGTGGTTATTTATTCGAAGATAATCTTGAGTTAGGTAATTATA
Source organism: Strongylocentrotus droebachiensis (assembly GCA_035222895.1). Classification (NCBI taxonomy): domain Eukaryota; kingdom Metazoa; phylum Echinodermata; class Echinoidea; order Camarodonta; family Strongylocentrotidae; genus Strongylocentrotus; species Strongylocentrotus droebachiensis. The sequence goes on from JAVYIG010004953.1 coordinate 43,729, forward strand.
ACATATTGCAGAATCGAATGATGGCATTTAGTGTGTTGGCATGATTAATATTATCATAACATGTTAATATATGAGCCCCTAAAATATGCATGTATTTCTTAGCTAATTAAGCCAACTAATATGATTTTCCGACAGAATTTGTCACACACACACACACACAAAAAAAAAGATTCATAGGCTTTTTCCATTGATCTTTTCTTCTTCTTTCCCCTTGGTTTTATTAGAGAGCAAAAAGGACTTGCTGAAGAAAAAAAAAAGCGTCTTTGAGGCTGAAGAAATTGCAGAAGGAAAAGGTGCAAGAAGAGAAGTCACTGGCAAAGGAGAAGAAGGTGAAGGAGAAAGAAAATAAAGAGCGGGCCAAGGCCATTCTGGAGGCTAGGGATCAGTTGATCCTTAGCCAAATGGCAAATTAACAATAAATCACTGTCTTATTTTATTATTAATATTTCTCCAACGAAATCACTTAGAGACGAAGGTACATGTATGTTGGTATTCAAATAAGTTAGGCACAATATTGAAATTATATATTCCAAAATTAAAGTAACTTTTCATAATTTGCTGTTTATTTATTCTAAGGTAGGCTACTGCACACGGCTCAGTATTTCCAGCAATATTACGATTACGTTATATGGTAACATATTGAATTATTTGAAATCAATACATGTATTTATTTTTTTCCTTTGGTCATATTTTAACAGAAATGGGGAAAACACGAGCCGAAATTCAGGCCGCGTACACTGCAAAAACCAGGGTGTTAAATATTCAACACCAGCATGGAATAGAAAAATATCAACACCCTTGGTGTTCATTTCATGTCCGATTGGCGAAAAATAACACCAACGGTGTGAAAATATTCAATTACAGGCTGATGGTGTCATATTTGGTGTTATAAAATCGCACATGCGCATAAGCTAGAGAATTCGACGAAAATCATTGGACGAAAGTTGTCATATGATCCGATATGCGCCTCTGCAGCTGCGCGCGCACAGCTAGACGAGAGCATGTGGCTAGAGAATTTCACTGGCACTGACTTGAAGTCTTGATTCTGGAGTAGTAATTCTTCAAATTAGGCCTAGATTCTAGATGTGAAGTGATCGAAGTGCATGCAACCATGCCATTAAGCGTCAGGGTCTGTTCAGCGGATCGAAGTATTAGAAAATACCTGCCTATAGATCCAGAAGACACAGTAGGATTCTTTGAACTCAGTAAGTGTACATGGTTCTTGTTTGTTATAAACTTTTATAGATCTAGCCTATAGTATTACGTGTTCGTCAGCTGGCGCTAGCCGCGCCTGTCGTTGGGTAGCCCAGGCCTAGAGGTCTAGGCCTACTATGCCTTGGCTGTCCGGCCGGGTTGGGTATCCGGTCAGCATGATGCCATTTAATATTTTATGGATTTCTGAAAAATTATCATTGATAAATACTCCAAAGGGCAAACATTCATGATAGATCTAGGTCTATATATTGTTATTTAATACATATTTGTTTCAAAATGTAAAGGAAAAATCAGTAGATCTAGACCTAGTCTAGGGCCTAATCCTGGGTTTTTGCAAAAATATCAGGTCTAGGCTAGATCTAGATCTAGATCTAGAAGTCTAGACTAGATCTAGACTCTAGATTTCTAGGCCTAACAGTTAGATCTAGAGTTCTAACGTTAGATCTGCATTGACATTAGGCCTAGATATCTAGATCTAGATCTAACGTTAGATCTAGACTAGATCTACCCCATTCATGTAATAAAAAAAATGCAAAAATAATAAACATGGAAATTCAATCTCTAGATCTAGATCTAGATCTAGACTATTTGTAGCGCACACAACAGTCCAAACTCCACCCCCGGTTGAGCTTGATGTCCCATTTAACAGTTTTAGGGTGTATTATAAAATGGCTCTAGATCTAGCCTAGTATTTTAAGCATCGTGATTGGTCAATACGCGTCACATGGCATTGACAAATTTTTGATGCAAGCACGATTTTGCAGAAATGAGTGCAGAAAAAGCGCAGTAAAAAGTTATATTGCACGGTGCGTACGCGTGACCATGGGGATCCAGTGCGCGCGCGTACGCGTAGTACTAGTACGCTCCCTCGAGTGCATTGTAGGCTATAGGCTACGCGTAGCTAATATTGTACGCTCCAAGATCCACCATGATCCCCAGCGCAGCGTACGCGTTAGCTCTAGCTAGAGCGGGGTATTATTAGAAAGCAAATTTTTGTTTTACTTTTGCCTTGGATTTAGACCCGTTTTGACTTTTGGATTTTATAATGAAGCCAGGAATTTCAGCTGTCTGATGTAGACTCGTCTCTAGACACCCTATGCATTTTATTTTTAATCAAACAATGAATCCTGTAGACTTTTTGGTAAGCCTGCAAGGTCTTAGACCCTCATTTTATTTCTAGAACCAACATAACTCTAGATCTAGATCGAACTCTCGTATACTTAAGATCTAAACTTTTGTTTGTTGCTGTTTGTGTCGCTATTTTATAAAACAAATAACGCACTTGACCCTGTTGTGCGAAACGTAAATGCAGTGTTCGCTCGGTTTCTTCAGATGGTTCGCACTGTCAACTCGCCGCAAGCGGCTTGTTGCACAGAGCGGCACCAATATAAAGAAACCTCGCGCGTACTGCATTCACCGCTATTGCACTCTGGGACGTGCGTTATTTGTATACTATAGCACAGTTGGGCTTGTAGCAGCAGTTTTTGCAGCATTCGTTTATTATGACTGAGCCATCAATCTGTAAGAAACTGAAAAGTGCACTGTGATATTTATTCTCATTTATTTAATCTCTCCTACAGTCAGAAGAAAATTCCACATAAGGGATGGGGAAGATCTCGTACTTGTGGATGAACAAGAAGGGTTTGGTATAGACGATGACGTACTAGGAGATGTGGTGACCAGCAATCCCACAGTCAGCCTCATGGTGCTAAAAGAAGATGAAGAATGGTCTGGTAAGTTTTGGATAAAGTGCATTATAATACAAAATTGCAAATCCCTGCTAAATGTGATATCATCAGTAGCGGATTCAGGATTTTAAAATAGAGTTAGAGGGGTGCAAAGAGCATATTAAAAATAAAGAGGGGGCGCAGATCACAATTTAACCTTAGTAATGTGTATGTTCACGAGGTAATTCTCAAAATATAGAGGGGGCACATGCCGGGTGCGCCCCCTGCTGGATCCGCCACTGATCATTGTATGTGCATGCATGTTAAAATGAGTCAGCGTTCGTCTGGTAGCAGGTACAGTGTAGGCTTGTATGCTGTATAGAGTCTAGGGAATTAACATTTTGCTTTTCATAAGCAATAAATGAATGTGCAGTTCAAATTACAGGCACAGGTCTCAAAACTTGGTGGAGGAAAAAAAAACCTACCCTTTTTTGATGACGTAACCTTGCCACAAGAGCCGTGATTTGTGGGCGGTCAATGATCTAAATTCGAAGTCTAAAGATTATAAAAATTACAGATTCTTACAAATTGAATTTTTTAACAATGCAAACTTGCATTTAAAAAAAAAATGTCTTTAATTTAAATTGTGACCCCACCGAACAAATTTGAGGAGGGGACTGTGAAACGGGCGCCATACTTGTGTGTTTCTGTGCGTGTCTGTGTATGATCTTTGACCTTTTGCTTCAAAATCCTACAAAAGGCCACTCCTATGCCATTTCTCATCTGATTTTGATTCTGTTTGCTTTGTGTGATAGCACGAGGTGAGGGCTATTGGACCCATAGAAACCAATAAGTTTAATGGTTTCAATAGGGAAAGGGAAATAAAGGACCCATAGAAACCAGCAGAAAGGTTATATTGCTCCAATAGAAATCCAACACATACTTCTGTTGGTCCATTAGAAATCCATCAGAAAATTTTTGCTGATCCAATAATAGGAATCCAACAATTTCTTTCTGTTAGTCTTATACTTATAGAAAACCATCATGAAAGAATTCTGTTGGATTATATTGGACAGACCTATTGGTTTCATTGGGAACAGTCCAATGGAAAAGTAATTGAACATTTCTAAATGCTAGTATTATAATTCACTTAGACATGAATGAATGCATCAATTAACAAATTGTCCATTAAAAAATGCTCAAGTATTATAAAATTAACAAATGTGTCAGACCAATATAACTTAGCTGGTTTCTGATGGTTTTAGACTAATAGAAATTTATATGCAGTTGGACCTCCCTTATCCAGTCTCCTTTATCCAGATCACTTGAGAATTTGCCTATTTTACTCAAATAATTAGCGGAACCAACAAAGATTTCAAGCATACTCGTAATATCGCAAACTATTTGGGTTACTTATATACATTATTCCCAACATTGTTATTACACATTCAATTCAATTTTTCATGATCAGAAACATGCATTCATTCAAACTCGGCAACTGCATGTTTTGAATATAGGATTCCCTTATGCATGTTAGTGCTGATCCCAAGTGTGGGGATAAAGGAGGCCCAACTGTATTCAATTCTACCAAAGTTTAAGATGCCAGTATTCATTGTTTTTTAACAGTGCTCATGGCTTTATATCTTTTTTTCTTTATTAAAGGTTCAGATGTACATAGCATCACAAGTGCAGACACTATCAAGGTGGATACCAGCTCCTCTTCCCTGAGTAGCTCAGAATCTGATTCAAGTTTTTGCTCCAGTAGAAAGAGGCCACGATTAAATGCCCTCAGTGAATCAGGTGCAATCACTGACAACTCTTGTGAGGTAAGGTTAAGAAAAAATTGTTTGCTTCATTTCAATCTCAGCTATCATAATCAACATAATATAAGGGACTCATCACCTATACGGATTTCATATTATTTAAAATTGAAAATGATATTGGGAGAAAAAAAATACATCTAGTGTAGTTAGAACTAACATTGTAAATTAATATTTCCTGTAGTAAGGTTTTTGTAATGGTATAGGTTAACATTAGGCAACTAATTTGATTTCTTTTTTGGTACATCTAAGCTGACGACTCCTGTAAGATATTGGCCATCTTTTTTGCTTCGTCATCTGTCATAAGTTTTCCATAAACTTTTACAGTTTCATTTTCTTCCAATGGGTGGTATGATTTCAAACAAATGATATTATGTCTAGAGGTTTAAATTGAATTGCCAAATTTTATGAAATGTTTTAGAAATGGGAAAGAGAAATGAGGTAAATAATCATCGAATAATACATCTCATGATCTGGTTCCATATAGACCTCTGAGGGTATCAAGGAAAAGGACTAATATCAAAATTAAAAAGTTGAAGATGAGATGCATCGATTGTTACATAACCTTTATTGTAGTGTTCATGATGATCCCAAACATAGAATAGTTTCCTGCTGTATTGTTTGTGGATATGAAAGTAATGAACACTGTTCAGGGCACTTTAGACGGTCTCCCCATGGCATTGGGCTTGCATGTCTATATTAAGTAGAAGGAACTCGCATTACAATAAACACAAATTTACCTGTAGCCTCATGTGTCCCCTCGTGTGTGTGTATGTGCGTGTGTGCATATGTGTGTTTGGGGTGTTTGTGGGAGTGTGTATTTAACAATATTTAAACTATTTCAAGCTCTATAAATAAATATATTATTATTTAGAATTTATGATTATTGGCCATATATCAATTTTAATATCATAAAGTACCTATATAAATTCATAGTCATTCATAAAATTTCGTGCCCTTAGAAAGGTCAGTATGAATTAAAGTGCCTGAAAGTGCATTATAAACTCAATATGTTTATTTATGACTTAATGGGATGATTTACCTGTTTGCAGTTTGTACAAGAAATTTTGCGGCACAGAGGTGATGCCATTCTCCGAGAGTATGAATTGACTGGAGCACTTCAAGATAAAACTAGACGGCAGATGATTAACCTTTTGGTAGCCCACATGCAAGAACACTATGGGTAAGTGCCAGCAAATTTTCTTTTATGATTGTGTAAATGCACATAATAATTATCAGGTACTACCAATTATGTGAAAAGAAACTGAGGTAACATGGTCAACTTTAAAGGAATTTGTTGTCTCTTCAAAATCATTTTTCAAAATATTCATTTTTTATGCCTCCGCCACCGTCAGGTGGTGCCGGAGGCATTATGTTTTCGGGGTTGTCCGTCCGTCCTTCCGTCCGTGCGTCCGTGTGTCCGTCCGTGCGTCCGTCCGTCGGAAACTTGTTACCACGATAACTTCAGAACTACTGGACGGATTTTTACCAAACTTGACACAAGTATTTATATACATGTGAGGATGAACTGATTAGATTTGGGGTTTAGGGGGTCAAAGGGCAAAGGTCACAGGGCCAAACAAAAATTGTAAAAAATTACCCGAAAAAAGCTCGATATTGCTATAACTTCAGACAAATTGAACTAATTTCTTTCAAACCTAGCTCAATTATGTATTAGCATGGGAGGAAGAAGATTTTGGGTTCACGGGGTCAAAGTTCATAGTGCCCAAAATTTGTAAAATCACCCAAAATGTTTCGGATTTCCAATGGCATGGAACAAGCAATAATATCTTTCTGATCGCATGATGGCAGAGGCTTAAATTTTGACCGTGCGTGGTCGAAGATTCATCTAGTTTTAAATGTGATTTGCACATGATGGTTATCAGGTATTACCAGTCTTGTGAGTGACATTTTTGGGTCATTACGTTAAAATAGATTAATGCCGTAGATGTTAGCGGCCTCATCGTCATGAGGCCTCACTTTATAAATGTATTATGAACTAACCATGTGATATTTTGAGATTTTAAAGTAATAAAAAAATACTAAACTATAGCAAATTATATGATGCAGACGAGACCACTAGGGGTATGCTACTTGTTATCAACATACTAAGTTCTGTTTTAATAGAGCCAGTCATGAGTCCATATGACTGTAATTCTCATACAGGAGATGTGCTTTCTTATTTCACAGCAAACATCCAAAAGCAGCTATGAAAACCAAATATGCCATGGGGATAGTGAATCTGTTTCCAAGACTCAAGGATCCGTTTACTAGCACAGGTCATGTAAGTATTATAATCTGGGCCCATATTCAAATAAATACTTTGACTAAGTAAGTTTTTTTACTAAGTATTTTGGCTAAGGTATTTACTTATTTTGTATTCAATTCAGTTCTTAGCATTTTACTTTAGTAAGTCAAAATTTAAGTAAAATACTTATTGAGAGGCATTGTGACATCACGATTTTGTGACCAAATGATGCGCAATCAACACATTGCACCAAAAATGCGCTACTTCATAATTCTCCGCAGCTGAGAGTGACTGCGCACATACATGTAAGCCTTCATCTACCAGTTAAATTTGTAAATGCTTTGGCTTAAGTCTCCTCTAGAGGTGTCTTAAATTTAAAGTAAAATACTTAGCCAAATTTATGAATTGAATACCAAAATCTGCAAAGTATTTTATCCGAGCAAAAATCTAAGAAAAAATATTTATTTTTCTGACTGAAGTATTTAATTGAATATGGGCCCTGCATGGTCCTCTCTGATAAGAAGGTATTGCATTCCATTAATCAAAAGAAAACTTATGATACTCTGATAAGATAAAAATACCCTCAAAATCTCTCTAAATTATATTCTGAGAAGAATTTTTTTTTTTAAATTTTATCTTGTGTAGGTCACACTCCACCATCTTTGGCACAATATCCAATAAGAAATGTATGATACCATTCTACTCTCCTTCACAACCACTCAAAACTCTTTTTTTCTTGAAGTGGGGCAGAGTGATGGCTGCTTCCTTGTATCAAAGTCAAGATGCTTGCATTATATGACACTAATGCTACTTTGCTAAAATTTCTTTGAAAACTACAATTTCTCATCACATCATTTTGTGCATCATTTCAAGGTTAATATTATCAACAAAAAGCTTATACATACATTTTCAACCACGCGGTCAAAGATTCATCTCGTTCTTTCACTTTAGGAAGCTTATTTTGATGCAAGAAGTAACACGGGATTCCTGGCTGCTAGAATAAAAAATGTTAACCGCACAACAGAGGAGAAGACATCCAACCCATTACCCAAGCCATCAAGCAGAGATGGTGGTCCTGGGAAGGTCCGAGAAGGTGACCAAGAATCTGCTCCAGGCTGCACCTATGATGAAGACCTCAACTGGTTACGACACTGTCCAACATTAGAACGTGATTCTACCCTGGTTGTTGAAAAGATGAAATCCACTTTTCCTGTTAGACAGCATATGGTCAGGGACGGACGCTCCGCATCGGATATTTTGGAACAGTTTCCTTTTGAAACTGTTCCAGGTTTGGTAAGTGTTACAAAAAAATTTACTCCTAATTCTTGATTTAGCCTCTCAGGCCTAAGGCAACAAAATTATGTGTATGGGAATTAAAGCATCAGAATTATTACTTGGCACTGAGGCATCAAATTCATATTTCTCTGTTTTATTATATATGTTTGAGATTTTGAAAATATCAGTCCGAAGATTCTGCCAGTTTTATCCTTCAATCTGTATCTGTATTTACCGCATGTGACTGTCTGTTGGTGAACAATCACCATTACTGGTTGTCATGTACCTTTGGACAGTGAGCATCAACATGAGTGATATCTAGCAAATCTAATCTATTTCAAAGGTCCAGCAAGTTTCATTCATGTATGGATTTTGTGTAGAGAGACCTTCAAAAGTACTTCTTAGTGGTTGCTATTCAGATAAATATTTGAAGAATCCCCTTTTCCTGGATCTGGGGTGTGTATATATGGGGGTCTGAGCTTTGACGGTACCTTATTATATTGCTGATTTAGTCTAACTGGGGTATCTGTACTGTAAAATTATGCATAGTTTATTTTTTCTCTCTTTTCCCCGTTTTCCTTTTACATGTATTCTTGCAGATTGAGGTAGATTTTCGGAAACTTTTTCCTGAAAATCACTCGCGTTTCCTGACCAAATGGCCCGAGTTGAAGCCCAAGGTTGTTACACTTGCAAGACAACTTCTGAAGCAGAAAGGAAACTTGACAGTGATGGAGCTTCTGTCATCTTATGACAGTTCTGATCAAAATAAAGAAGGTATTTTTGCACATTCCCTTGAATGCACCCTCCGATGTCATAAAGGGTGGAATTCTTGATGGTGGTTTATTTGAGACCATGGATAAACCATTGATAGGTTAGTTTAAATTTGAGCATATATGTGCTTCACACAAGCATGTTCATTGGACAAGTTTTAGAATACATGCAAATCTAATCCAATCCATGGTTTTGAACCAAGTTTAGACCTTGGTCTTAAACCACCATTGAGAATTCCACCAAAGAGCTTGCAGTCTCATTAAAAATGTATATTAAGGGACAAGTATGCTGAAATCACAAAAAATGACCCATCCCAATTAAAACAATTCCCCCCCCCCTTTTTTTTGTCAACTCCTCCAACAAATTATATTTATCTGGAAGGCTGGGATACAGTAGGGTTATTGGGCATCTCAAATAATGTGGACTCTTGTTGCAATGAGAATTACAAAAAATTACATTACATGCCCACTTGGCAAAGTTATTTGTAGTTGGAACATGCTCTCCATAATTCTTTTATTATATTAATTATATAATTATGAAGAAGAAATTTATATAATTATGAAGAAAAAAGTTTGTTGCATGGCCCATTGTGGAATCTTTATAAGGATTATCACATTGCCAATCATTACTTTTGAAATAGAATGAGCTTCTGTTTTGAAACAAAGCATCATGTTTATATGTTCACTTTGTTATTTTTCTTCCTCAGATATGATATGCATGGCTTATTATCTTATAATATGAACTTGAATCGACCCCACAGGACCCTGCATTTACATATTAGCAGCTTGCTTGTGTTTACTCTGTCTTTATTTGAAGATAAATGCTTTAGAATTCAGAAAATCATGATATTTTTGTTTTTCTTCATTAGTTAACTTTGAAAAATATGGTGGCCCATAGGGGACATATTTGATAAATTGTTAATTGCAACATTTGATTCCAGTATTGATGCAATTTTTGTGATTTAATCATGAAAAGGATGTCAAATTGGGTAGAAGCATGTTAAATTCAGTAGAACAAGAAAAAAATTGTAAAAAAAAAAACATGAACTTATGCTACTAAAGAGTTTGTTATATATGTGTCAACAGAGAACAATCTAGGTTAGGTGCTTTGCCATGAATGTTGCCTTCTCCCATGCATAAATATCCCGTTTATTATTTTCCTATTGATTTCTTTTTTCCCATCCCCCTTTGTATAAATTCTCATAAGAAAGAAGAAGAAGGCGTTGCTATAAGTGTCAGTAAAATTTCTCCAAGGGTGCCAAGCTGGCATCAATTGGATTTTTGGTTTAGTACCCCTAAACTGCATTAACAGCCACTTGCATGCTTTGGCTATAATATTGATAAGTCCTCGACTATATACTTATTTCTTATAATAGTTTCTTGTTACAGGCTATTTTGATTCAAATTTTAGCAGGTCAGTTTGTAATTATTTTGGTACATTTAACTTCTATTTTTCACCTTGATCAACATGTAAGCCTGTTTAATAATAACCATTTTCATTTTGTAATGCACAGGATGGAATTCCAGCACATCTGCTATCCTCCTCCTCTTGTGCCTATTGCCTCCTGCAAGCCAAGGGAAGTCCAAAGCTGCGTCAGCAAAAGTGTCCATTTCTTCAGCTCTCTCGAGGGTTATTCAATTTCAGAAGGTATTTAGCTTTTCATTACGAAAGAGAACTGTAAATATTAAGTACCGGTAATACCCTGTCACATAAAACACATTCTTGCTGCATTAAAAAAAAAGTTTCAGAAAGCATCGTGATGTGTGTTCAAAGAGAACAATTATATTGGTTTATGATCTCTTACATGAAGAGGCTTAGACTGATTTGGACAGAGAAGGTGCTCGAGAAATTTAGGCCTATTCAAAAACTTCACCCGCCTTGAAATTGGTCGGAGTAAAATAAACTAGAACAGTAGACATCAAGATTTGCAAACAAATACTAGGAACATGTTGTGTATGAAAACATAGTAACAACTTGTGTGATATATCAGGCATGTTGCCTTTGATTTTCACAGCCCTACATGGAGAATCAATAAATGAAAAGGAATATTTCATGCCACAAATTTGCTGCAAGTTAATAATAGTGCAGAAATTGCAGTATCTTTATTTTTCGTACTCCTTTTGTGGAAGTTGAAATGTCTTGACCACATTAGAAAGACCCTTTTTAATCATATACATAAAACAAGCTTTGAAAGTACTTGCATTTTTACCCCTCTACAGGGTAAGAAAAATTGTATTTCATTACAAAAAATATCATCTGATATTTTGATGTTATATCATTTGATGGACCAATTCCAATTCTTTTCTTTGATGTAAATTTGATTTGGTTTTATGTCCTACATTATTGTCCAATAACCCTTTTGTAAAAACACAATTTCCCCCAGTACTACATGTAAGGCTGTCTTTTAAAAATGTTGATCGAAATATGTTGTTCATTGAAATGCGTTGAGTATTGAAATGCGTTGAGTGCTAGTTACATTCTATACAAATAATTTGTTTTCAACACAGACAGGAGGGAGTATTCAAGCATTCCTCGACAACACAAAAGAGACCAAGAGTCAACCGTTCCTTCTGGCAATTGGCAATTCCAAGGCCCGAATCACCAACTACATGATCATTGTGGATCACAAGGCCATTCCATGTTCGGCACGCACGGTCGAAGCAGCAGTAGATTTACTCTTCAAGACCCACTTTGTCTTTGGCCTGCAGTACTGCTTGTCTCTGCGGCAGTTCTGGACTTTTGTCCAGACTGCCATTTTTGAAATCGATATCGGAGTGTCCCGGGAAACACCAAGAGTACGTGAAATTAGATCGAAATTGTTAGCACCATGATTTGCTTCAAATGCCACAAACAGTTTGCAATACCCAAATTGGTTCAACATTTGAGATTGAAACATGGAGTTATTGAAGATGGTAAAGAAGTATTGACCTGTGGGCAGGGAGCTTGTGCGAGAACATTTCATACTTTTCGAGGATTTCGGGGACATTTGCAGACTCACCTTAAAACCGATTTTCCAGATAATAAAGAGCAGTCTAATGAAAATGATAAAGTGAGTGACTTTCCTGAAGAAAGTCTTGAAAGTCTTCAAGAATACAATATTAATAATGATGAGATTGTTGAAGATCAGGATGTATATGAAGATGACATTTTATCTGTAGATACCTTGAACAGGCAGTGTGTAAATGTAATTTCAAAATTTTCAGCAAATAGTGCAAACTCTGGAAAAGTTGTAAATGATGTAGTAGAAACAACCAGTGCGATTGTAGGTGATGTAGTAAAAAGTGCATCGGCAGCCGTTACAGCTGCTTTCTTAAAACATAAGCTGCCTATAGAATCCGAGGCTTATAAGGAGATTCAAACACATTTTGCTATGCTTGAAAAGCCCTTTGAAAATTTGAATTCAGAATATAAGCGGACAAAGTATTGTGAATCAATTGGACTTGTTGAACCACAAGAAATCAAGTTAGGCATCCGATATGATAGTCGTCTCAATAAAAGAACTAAGCAGTATGAACAGATTGCTATTGAAGATACATTTGTTTACGTTCCCATTTTAGATTCTTTGAAGCAGCTTTTAAGCAATAAAGATATATTGCATTTTGCTACTCATGACCATAAGAGCACAGATGGTGTAATGAGAGATTATTGTGATGGTTCACAATTTGAGAAAACCCCTCTTTTCCATGAAGATGAGAATGCCCTCCAAATTCACTGTTTTTATGATGATTTCGAGACTGTGAACCCCATTGGTTCAAAAACAAAAATTCACAAGATAGGTGCTTTATATTTCATTTTGAAAAATCTGCCACCAAAGTATAATTCCAATCTTTCCAATATCAATCTTATAGCTCTATGGTATGCTGAAGATGCCAAGAAATATGGATTTAATGCTATTCTCAAGCACATTGTAAAAGACATTAATATCCTGTCAACAGTTGGCATTGCTCTCCCTAATGGAATTGTGAAGAAGGGGACCATTACTCAAATAAGTGCTGATAATCTTGGTGCTAATTCCCTACTGGGATTTGTAGAGAGCTTTTCTGCTCATTATTACTGTCGATTATGTGTTACAAGTAAGGAAGAGGCACAGAACAAATTCAAAGAGGTTTCAATGGATATGCGCACCAGGCAGACTTATGAGCAACATTTAGAAGAAGCTGAAGCTCAAACTACCCAGTCACATGTGTTTGGAGTGAAACAAAAGACTGTATTGAATGATTGTATTTACTTTCATGTCTTGGCAAACTTTTCACTAGATATAATGCATGATCTTTTGGAAGGCATAGTTCAGTATGAGCTGAAACTTGTTCTAGAGTATTTCATATATGAAAGGCAACCGCCCCTCTTGTCCCAAGATGAACTGAATCAGAGAGTCGCCAGCCATTGCTTAAACCGTACAGATAACAAGAACAAACCATCCTTTATTAAACTTAGGTCAGCTAGGAATGATGTTGGACAGAAGGCTATGCAAGCATGGTGCTTGATTCGAAATCTGCCATTCATAATTGCTCAAGACATTGAAGAAGGAAATGTCTACTGGGAATTGCTACTTAGATTACTAGATTGTATGGACATTATTTTTGCTCCTCAATTGACAGCAGGCTTGATAGCCCAATTGTCTATTCTTACTGAAGAACATCACACACATTTCCAGAAAACCTTTCCTGACAGAAGGTTGTTGCCAAAACACCACTTTATGGTGCATTATCCAACGTGTTTGAGAGAAGTTGGGCCACTCATACATGTATGGTGTATGAGGTACGAAGCGAAACATCACTATTTTGGCCGTGTTGCAGAATCTGTGCGTAATTACAAAAACATTTGTAAATCACTTGCCAAAAAACATCAGACAGCACTAACGTTCCATCTTCAGTCAAACCATCCTTTGGAATATCTGGAGGTTGGGCCAGGTAGTTCACTACTTTTGTCAGATTTAGATGAAAATATTGGACAGATTGTGCAAGAGCAAATCCAAGTAGAGGATCTTTCTACTGAATTATTTGATGCCAACTGGGTTAAAGTACATGGAACACATTATCAGTTGTCACTTCTGGTCTGCCATGATGTTAGCGAGCTTCCTCTGTTTGGTCAAATAGAGCATATCATTGTACACAATAGCACTGTATTTTTTGTACTTGTCCAATTAGATACAGTGTATTACAATTCACACTATCATGCCTATGCAGTAGAATTTAGTTTTCCACGTTGTCATGTAGTGAAGAATCAAAAGGAACTTGTTGACTACAAACCACTAGATTTGATGACAACTTTGTCGAAGACAGACTCGAGGAAGTATGTAGCACCAAGGCATGTACTTTTTAAGTAATTTAAAGCTTTCAAGCTAATGTCTGGTTTTGCTTAGTGGTATCAATTGGTTTTAAAAATAATTTTGATCAATAATATTTTGGACTCTTAATTGTTAACATCTTTAAATTGGTTAATTCGAAACCAAATTGAAGTCAAATAGCTGTTGTATATTTTCTTTTTTTTTCTTACAAGAAAAACAATTCTATGATGTTTGTGCATGAAAGCCAGTGAACTAGAAGTGCATGGACTGATTTTTGTTGTTGTTGTTTATATCCTGTTGGAAAAACGAGCAGCGAATTAGTTGATATAGAAATGCATAATTTTACTTTTTGATTTTTTCTCCCAGGAGTAAAATGGGAAATACATGTTTGTAAACAGAAAGCTGTAAAAGAATGTTCACCTATATTAGAATGAATGTGGAATTTATAGTGTTTTTTTAATGTTTTTGAAACATTTGTTTAACCCTTTACAAGCAGTGAAGGAGATAAAAATCCCCTGAAATAATTAAATCATCCTGAATCTCAATGGTTGCAGGCCTGTGGTAAAAAAAAATCTTGTTAAACAAAACTGCTGGATAAGATTTGTTAGTTTTGCTATTGTTCTTGAAGGCTGCTTCCTAGCATAAGACATTAAAAAGCCTTACTATAATTAGTCTGCGAGCACAGACCATTGGCTTCGGTTTTGCAATTTGCATAGTGCACGATGTAAAATGGAATATGTTTGTAAACAGAAAGCTGTAAAAGAATGTTCACCTATATTAGAATGAATGTAGAATTTATAGTGTTTTTTCAATGTTTTTGAAACATTTGTTTAACCCTTTACAAGCAGTGAAGCTAGGAGATAAAAATCCCCTGAAATAATTAAATCATCCTGAATCTCAATGGTTGCAGGCCTGTGGTAAAAAAATCTTGTTCAACAAAACTGCTGGATGAGATTTGTTAGTGTTGCTATTGTTCTAGCATAAGAAATTAAAGTCATACTATAATTAGTCTGCGGGCACAGACCATTGGCTTCGGTTTTGCAATTTGCATAGTGCACGATGTAGAGTCTGCATTTAGAGACTACATATACACATACAGTTATGCTCCCTTTAAGGGATCATGATATGAGTGAAAGTAGTCTCTGACTGCAGACTCTGAAATATGCACTACGAAACTTGCGAAAAACCGAAGCCGAGAGTCTGCCTGCAGATTATACTAGCAGTTTCCAAGGTTTTTTTTTTTTTGGGGGGGGGCACTCTGTATATTTCATATGAAAAAGATTCTGTGATATTTTCCTTCAGCATGCATGTACTAGGATTCAAGGTGAAATGTGTCAAAATTCTTATTAGCTACATAATTCACTCTGATGTAGAAGCATAATGTTTGTTGTTTTTTTTGTTTTGTCTTCATTTATACATGCATTTTGCATCCTGTTTAGTTTCTATTTATTAGAAACGACTTTGATTTTTCATTCCTTGAAAGGAATTATGACATTGTTTAAAGTTTTTATATTGGAAAATTTTTAGTTACTTGTTTCATCCTTTTTTTTTTTTACTTATAAGGGTGGATTCATAATAACAGATTTTGAATGATTTTTAGTTACTTGTTTCATCCTTTTTTTTTTTACTTATAAGGGTGGATTCATAATAACAGATTTTGAATGATTTAAAAAAGTGTGTTTTGTTGTATTCAGACAAATGAGTCACAGATTTTGAATACATGACAAAAGGATTTAATGTTGAACCATACAAGATAAAAACGCTAAGCATCATTGATTTCAACATGAATGAAAACAAGTTGTTTAATTTATTGATTAAACAAGCACCATGTGTTTTTGTTTACGAAAAAAAATTGTTTCTTTTCACTTCTTGTGTGTATTTGAATATTTTCTGTGCATGTGTTAAGATGGAGTGAGCTGGAATGAATTGTTGGTGTTGAAAGAATGGTGTGTTGAGTTTTTTAAACACTGAGACTAGCATTGAATTGCAATACCAAGAGTAGAAAAGTAGTAGACCTTTAGTGTTATATAACACCAAAAATAGGATTTATTGCAACACCGAAGAATGGTGCTGGATTTTATATTAACACCATAAATAGAATTGGATTGCAACACCAAGAGCAGAATTATACTATTTAATTCTAGAATTGGTGTAAAATAACACCAACAATAGAATTGAAGTGCAACACCAAGAGTAGAATTAAAATTATTTCATTCCAGGCGGTGGTGTTAAATAACACCAGAAATCAGATTCATTGTTACACCAGAAAATGGTGTAGGATTTTATATTAACACCAAAAATAGAATTGAATTGCAACACCAAGAGTAGAATTGAATCATTCAAATCCAGACCTTGGTGTTAAATAACACCAACTGGTGTTTTCCGATATAGATACCGGAATGGTGTTAATATTAACACCTATGGTGTTGAATTTAACACCACTGTTTTTGCAGTGTACAGGCAACGCAAACGCGAGAAGATGGGAGAAGCAGCTTAATTTCCTTCATGCAGAGAGGGTGAGGGTGAATACGTACTATATGTAAGGAGGTCGTTGGTGGCGGGCTTTAGAACCGTGACCTTCACCCCGTTCCCACCCCGCTTATAGGTAAGCAAGGCTTAGTTTTTATGTGTGTTTAAATTGTTATATTTGATAATATTGTTACTATGTTTTGTTCATATCCTGGTTTAAACGAATTAGTATTATTATAAGGTTTAAAAATATGTTCAAAGAACATGATATTTGTTAACAGAAAGGTGTAATTTAAGGCGATATTGTTGTTACGTAATGCTCAGAGGGTGTGACTTCTCAATGTACAAGTAGATTACACGTAGAGGAAATGGATGCGTAGGCTATGCCTGTACGGGTACGTGTAGAATGCATTTGTGTGTACGGTCAATTGGGCCTTGGAGTGTGACTATTGTAGTCGGGAACTTGGGCGCTAATGACTATGTGTTAGGTTTTGGTGTAGAGAAACCTGATTAACGAAGAATTATGATCTTTTAAGTTTGATTAATTATGTTAGGAATTTGTATTTGATCCAGCTTATACACTTTGGGCATTTGCATTGTCTTAAATAAGTTAAAGTTATTGTTATTAACGATTCAAATGTTTTAGTGTAGTGAACACTGTTTACCTTTTGTTGTCATAATGCTGAAAGATGTGTCGTTGTTTATTCTTGTAATTGATAACTGTTTATCATTACTTGACCCCGTTCCCACCCCGCTTATAGCGGTGTGTCCTTTACAGAATAAAGAGCACCAACTCTACTCCTCAGGCTGCCATTGTCATCTGTATTGTCCGAGGTCTACCCCCACTCATTCCGGCTACCCGTCACAATCTACCCCCCCCCCCTACATATACACCAACTGAACATTTGGGAAAGAAAAAAGCACAGGAAAGAAGGGGTCAAGTCAACGTGAGAGTAAGGAGACACAGAGAAAGGGTTAGACGGGTACGAAAGGACATAATGAATGAACGCCAGGAAGAAGATGTGAACATGGACCAGGAGAGTGATACAACACAAGATTCAGCATTGTCGGATATTTCTTACATATCTGAAGCACGGGCTCCATTGAAGGTTAAGCTCCCATTCGTATTCAAAAGAAAGAGAAAGCGAGTGAGTCGATGTTTGAGCAATGCCCATAGAAACATTGAGGCTCTTACACTAAAGCTACAGGAAACAACGAAGGACAAGAAGAAGATCCAGAAGAGATATGAAAGGCTGTGCAAGAAGTTGCCTATGTCCTCGACACCAAGCACGGCCGAACGAAACACACCACGTTCTAAAAAATAATAGCCAGCTAAGGAATGCGGGCCTAGATCCAACGTCTGTTCCACCAGGGATAAAAAAGAAGATTCTTTTTTCAAACGCCATAATTGAAGAGGTACAGAATGCTTCACATGTGTTGAAAAGGAGGTCTGACCGATCGACACTTCACAAGCTGGTAGCCGGGTCAAAAGTTCTGAAGAAATACCGCTTACTCAGAATGCTTCAAGTAGGTACTGGTCTTGGAAGACTCAACTTGACAAGAGCAAACAGACAATCATCCTACCGACGTAAAGAACTGCGGCCTTCGTGGAATTCTCTCCACAACGAAGTAGTAGCGTTTCTTCAAAGAGATGACAACTCTCGTATGTGCCCAGGTAAAAATGACCACTGTAAAGCGGATGACTCAGGGACTACGCATCAGAAAAAGTTCTTATGTGACTACTTGCATAACCTTCATGCCAAGTATGTGGCTGAGAATCCGGAAAAGCGCAGAGTGTCACTGTCATCATTCAAGCTTCTACGACAAAACCATGCAATGTCCACACATCAAGCCGGTGCAATTCGCATCGCGGAACCTGTGTCTTTGCCAGAAACATCAGAACATCACTCTGAAGCTGAAAGCGATGAAATCATTAGGCCTTGCTGTCAATGAAAACCCAGATGAATTCATCAAAAGTCACAATGAAGCCGAGATAGATGATTTCCTTGACGGGTTACAGGCCGAGCAAGTCCAGTTTGAAGAGTGGTCAAGAGTGAAAGTTGATACCAGACAAAAGACTAAAATCATCAGGGTATCAAAGAAAAGGGAGGAGTTCATCACTTGTTTCAAGCAGAGGATTGGTGAATTTAGACAGCATGTTGCACGAGTAAAACAACAGTTCCAGGCACTAAGTGAGTGCAAGAAAACACTTCCTGCTGGTGAATGCATCGTACAAATGGACTTTGTGGAGAACTATGTTTGTGTGCCATTGGAGGAGGTGCAGAGCGGCTACTGGAGTCAGGATGGAGTTACTCTGCACCCAATTGTTGTATATTATCGAGACAACAACAATGAGCTTGCCCACCAAAGCATGGTAGTTGTGTCGGACGAAAAGGGACACAACTCGACGACTGTAGTCGCAATTCTACGCAAGGTGATTCCTAGATTGCAAGAGCTGGTGCCTCAATTGTCACGTGTGCACTACTGGACCGACAGCCCTACATCCCAATATCGGAACAAAACAATGTTTTCCGTTGTAGGGGAACACGCAGAAATCTTTGAAGGAATCCATGCCCAATGGAACTATTTTGAGGCGGGGCACGGCAAAGGGCCCTGCGACGGAATTGGTGGGACTGTCAAGCGTATGGCTGACAACAACTCAGTTACAGAAAGAGAACCAGCTACGATGCCGCCACGAGGTTCAACCACCCCAGTCTCCATCAACTTGTGACAGTTTTGATTGTCAGGAGGAGATGTGGGCTGCATGTTACAGATGCGAGTGTCTTCTGTGCTTCAAGCATTTTGAGTGCAGTCAAAAGTGTATTTTTTATAATGCAGCTTTCCGGGATAATGGAGTAGATGTTCATATGTTTGATGATAATCAATGTGTGGGTTCAACTGCTAAGGACTGTTGTAATGGGGGGGAAACTACTATCGCTGCAGATGTTTACAAAGAGACAGCTAAATCACTTAGTGAAGATATCTTTCAGATAGATGAATGTTTGGCTAATGCTATGGAAGTCACTAATTGCCCCAGTGGTAATGTATCTCATTTGAACTCCTCAGTTGACACAGTAGGCCTTTCTGCTGAAGAAATCTTTCCTGTTGACAATGATAGCTGGATGAATATGACCATAGATGAAGTTGATATTCCGACTGATGAATGCCCTCAGTTTTCTGAGAGGATGTGTTCATCATCTGTTACTGATGGTTTAGATGTCACACCTGAAATAGCTGGAAATCATGCTGCATTTCCATCCAGTGCTGCCAGAGTACCAGATAAATTTCATCCTGTGGACTTTGATGTAGATGGAGAGCCATCACACGTGTCAAGACAAGCTCCCAAAAGGAAAAATGAGAATGTAAAAGAGCTGCGAAATAAAGGTGAAGCTTACATTAGTAAGAAATCAAAGAAGTCCATTGCAGCCAGAAAAGATGCCCCTTACAACTCCCAGTGCCTTTCCTGCAATTTAAGAAAACTCAGCTGTTGCAACCTGACAAGGGTTGTCATACTTGTTACCATCAACTACTGACCCATTTCAGGTACAGCCTGTGTGTAAATCAATGTTTCTCAGCACTCTTGGTATCACGGCACGACAGGTGCGCACTGTGATTAAGAAGAGTACGTCTTGTGGAGTTCTTGAGGGAGAAATGAGAGGTGGCAGACATGCCAGTAACAGAGAGAGAGATGAAAGCCTCAGAAATGAAGTGGAAAATCACATCAAGCTATTTCCCAGAGTAGAATCTCACTATTGCAGATCGTCTACAAGAGCATCCTACCTATCCTCTGATCTGAATGCTTCAGTCATGTTTAAGATGTATAAACCAGAGCACCCTAAAGGGGCATCATACTCCTTCTACCGTAATGTACTGTCATCCTGCAATCAAAGAGTATGAGATGCATCTACAGGAAAAAAGGAAAGTTCGTGATCTCAAGCAAGCAGCTAAGATAAAAGCAGAAAGGAATGACTTCTGTTGTGCAGTCTTTGACTTGCAACAGGTCATCTATCTACCCAAATCAACAAGATCTGAATTATTTTACAAGCGTCGGTTGGCAAACTTTAATTTTACCATCTATGATCTTGGAACGAAGAAAGGTTTATGCTTCCTATCTCATGAAGGGCAAACTCGTAGAGGAGCTTGTGAGGTGTCATCTCATCTCCATACTTTCTTGACCAGGCAGGATTCCAAAGGAATCAAGGAAGTGGAGTTATACTCTGATGGATGCATAGGACAGAATAAAAATTCTGTTGTGCCATCAATGATAATGTATTTCTTGAATGAAGAGCAAAGTCTATTGAGAGTATAACTCTACGATTTTTTGATAAAAACCATGGCCAATCAGAGGGTGATACAATGCATAGTGTGATAGAGCACAAGCTCAGACAACATAAAGAGCTCTTTCTACCTGCTCAACTTGCCACACTTATCAAAATGGCCAAGGATAAGCCTCCCAAGTACCAGGTGGTATCTGTGCAGTCCTCAGACATCCATGACTGGAAGAGTTATGGACAGAGAAGGGGCATTTTGCGTGCCCGTACATCAGAGGATGGCTTGGACGGTAGATTGGACGAAGTTCAAGCCTATTCGTGTAACCAAGAAGGAGAAGGATGCCATCTCCTTCCAGATCTCTCACCTGGAAGAGAACTTCCACATGCTGAGAGTATCGTATTTGCCGGCGTAAAGGCCGCAGTATTTTTGGGATTTTTGGGATGGTACACGTTCCTCCATGTAAATAAAGCTTACATTTATAAATTATTGTTGAAGGTTGCTGTTTGCTTATGAACACTCTGGTGAAAATAGGAGTGAACCAGATTTATTTGTTCAAATTTACTTGTTTCATTAATGTTGATACTTAAATACATTTGCATTTGATATTCACAATTTACTTCTCTTATTCTTATTATTTGACACATCTTGAATATAACTAAAGAGGAAAGAGTAAGGAGTCACTTACGTTATTATGAGATAATACAGAACCAGCCCAAGTAAAATGAATACAGTGCAGGTTGTAATTGTGATTATGGTTGATTATGGTGATGATGATGATTATGATGATCTAGCACAAAACGAAGATAAAGACGATTAGTATCATATGCCCAAGCCTCAACAATTCCATTTGGGTCACTTTGTGAAAATAATGTTTCGCCAAGCCAGTGCTAGATAATACTACGCGCTGTACGTCACACTTGATGAGGTCACTTTGTGAAAACAATGCTTTCCTATGCCATGCTGAGCACTACGCGACACAATCAATGGCGCCACTTCGTGAAATTAAAGTTTTGCTTGCGCGAGCTGTGCGTTTAGCGACGCAATCAATTGGGTCACTACGTGGAAATATTGTGTCCGCGTATTCTGAAGAGTGTTGTTTTCACGAAGCGACCCGAATGTTCACAACCCTATAGCTTAGTTATTTTTCATTGACTTCTGTTTAGAAATAGACGTTTAGAAAGTTGAGATTCTCCTCTCTCATCCAGTATGAAATTTGTAAATATTACAATAAACTAAAACCCTGATGTGAGTAATTTAAAAATTGAAAATCTTTAAACGCATTTTTCTCAAAATAGACTTTTGCGGACGCTCAGGCGTTTGTGCCATTACGTGAAATCAGCGACGATATGTCAAAGGTCAATGAGGTCAATTTCTGAAATTACAGATTTTAGCCTTGATATCATTATACCTCAACCACTAAAGAGAGATATGATGAGGATCAAACTCGATAATATGTATCCCATCGTGGGAAGACAGTCCGATTAGATTTTCATTAAGTAGGTCAATTGTCAAAGATGTCAAATTTTAAAATTACAGGTATCCCTGTAATTCCATCCATCTACACTGCATTTTTTTAAGGCGGAGGCATAAAGGAGACGCAGTCGCATTTGTCTTGTTTTGTTTTTTATAGTATAATTATAGCAAACCATGAACAACACTATTACTACAACATGTACACTACAGTACTTAACCAAAGATTGTAAATATCAGTTTAGTTCTGTTATTTATTTGCTTATATGAACACACATACTATACTAAACTCATGTCATTATGTTGTTTACCTCTCGAAAATAAAGTACATGTATTTTATTTGACACATTCCCTTTTATTCTTTTTGTTTGTTACAGTCTACTGCCATTATAAAGAGGTGCCCGGGAACAAGCCAATTTCCTTGTTAAAATGAAATCATGTTATACTCAAGTTACTGAACACATTGGTTTGTTTAAAATTGGGACTGATGAGAATTGTCTCATAATAAAAACTTGGTGTATCCATGTTCGTTATAATAGGAGTGGACTGTATAACATTTTCCATATACCCATTGACTATTTTAAATGTTCTACTGAATGGATTGAACTGAAAGGATGAAGTGAATTTGGCAAACTGAGTAGGTGCATCGATGCAGAGAAAAGAGCTGTAGGAGTAGGGTGACTATTCTACAGTGGAAACTTTTTACAATGAGGTCATGTGCAACCAAGAAATCTTAACCCCCAAAAGCTGGTAAATTACCTTGTCATTTCAAGTACATCATGTATAACTGATCTCTTTATATCAAGTTTGCACTGTATGATGTAGTTGAATATACAGAGTCGTTGACTCGATGTGTGAGATGGTAGTGCTTGAGAAATCCATGAAAGTAAAGGATGAGTGATCCCCCCTATTTCCTGACTATTTTTCTGATTTCCTCACTATTTACTATTTTTTCCCTATTTTCTTTTCCTATTTCTTTACTATTTTTTTCCTATTTCCTCACTATTTTCTTACTATTTTCCCCTATTTTTTTCCCTATTTCCTCACTATTTTTCCACTATTTTCCCACTATTTTTTTTCCTATTTCCTTACAATTTGTCACTGTTCTCTGTTCACTATTTTCTACACTGTTTTTTTCCTATTTTCAGGCCTGAAAAATAGGAAAAAAATAGAAAAAATTGTTTCAACCCTAATTTTTTCCTATCTCCAAAACTATTTTTTCCCTCTTTTTTTCCTTTTAAAAAGCAGGAAAAAAATAGGAAAAAAATTATATTTTCGGGACTATTTTGTCCCTATTTTTTTTCGACTGGGGCAGTACTGAAAAGTTACTTTCAAGCCAATCTACATCAGGGTCTTCACCATTGCTCAGTCAATTGGATTCAAGACCATCGGGTTCCAGTCTGCGTTTTATTTTTTCGTACCCAAGCGAGCCCAGATTCACATTATATCATGAATATTCATTACGCAGGGTTGGGAAAGTTTCGATTCTCTTGAATATTCATGTCTGATCGAGGCGGCAACTACCTAGACCATGTATCTGTACCTGCATGCGCTAGCATCAAATATTGTGTGCAACGCGAATATCGAATCTATCTAAGGTAGATCTTGAGTTAGTGTTCTAACTTTTGTTTATAATGCTCCCCATGGTCATTCTTTTGACACTAAGGACAAGTTGTTCGGCTCACTAGAAATAAAAATACAAGATAAATTGCAAACCCTTATAAATTGGGGGTATTCAGATGACAGATTGCCATTTCCCCATGCATTTCCAATAGGAAACTTAAGTTTCTGTTTTATACCCAAATTTTGCCACTTTTTCTCAATTTTGCACTGTGATATTCAAACTTATACACAATTCACACCATCAGAAAGATTGTAAAATTTCCCATCTGGTCATGTAAAAGGACAAGTTTTTGACATTAAGTATAAAGTCGTAGATCTATCTGACCTCTGAAGCTCAAATGTTGCATTCGTGTGAACTATTTCTTAACTACATAGCCTAGATCTATGGCAGGAAAAAGCTGAAACACTGTCCGATTTCATTTCCCTATTGTGCAGTAATTAACTGGAATTTCTTACCCAAAAAATTATATTATTTTCGAAATGCAGAAAGAAAATTTAATATTAACTGTTAAGTCTATTAAATACTGGTAAGCAAAATGATTTTTTTTTCTCCAGACACTAACATTTGGTACGCTTAACAATTCATCAGAGTTACTTTTTAGGCCTTAGTTTAGGGTGTAACGCTAGATAGTTTCAAGTCTTGTTCCTTAATCAACTCCCAAATATAAAAAAATCAGAGCAACCTTGAAATATTTCCGGTCAGGTGAAGAGTTGTCGACCAATCAAAAACCAATTATTTTTGGATGCAGGATATGGTACAGTTTATTTCTGATTTGTATGGCTCAACAATAATAACTTGGTCAAGACTTTGAATTTTTAGTGAACTTCTGGAAGCAAAATTAACATGAGTAAATCAGAAGCTGTTTAATTATTTGTACTGATATCCCCGTTTCTAAATTCTAACAGTTAGACATGGAATAAATCTGTATCACACTGATTATGATTTTTGTTTTCCTGGGTCTCATGTCGGCCAAAATGGGAGGGGGTGGGGGAGGGGGTGGGGGAGGGGGGGGGGGCTTCCAAACTTAGAAGTAGACCTCTAATGAATATTCAATTCAGGTGTTGCTATGTCTGTACATAAATTATCTTTTGTTAGCATACTTGAAGCTCCCCAGTATGAAATTACCATTAAAAAGCACCCAGCCAAATGCGTCTATATTAAAGTTAAAAACTTGTTTATTGTAGGCTTATGAGAAATCTCTAATCGATTGTTACTTAGATATATGTGTTAAAAACTTAAGAATTGCCGCAATTTTTTAGTCTCTCCTCGGTAGGCTTTTTAATTATTTCTAATACCGTAATTAACGTTGTATAAACCGCCCTCGTGTATTAACCGCACCCCTCTTTTTCGCCCTTAAAAAAATCTCTCGCAGAGATTTTTTTTTTTTTTGTAAGATCATTACGGTAATGTAAATTAAACTAGAT
The DNA here is from genome assembly GCA_035222895.1 of Strongylocentrotus droebachiensis. Lineage (NCBI taxonomy): Eukaryota > Metazoa > Echinodermata > Echinoidea > Camarodonta > Strongylocentrotidae > Strongylocentrotus > Strongylocentrotus droebachiensis. The sequence continues at coordinate 69,271 of JAVYIG010004953.1, forward strand.
GGAATTCGACTGCGCGCAGTCGAAAATGATGCCTCCGTTATAGAGCAATTTTACAAACCAAAACAGAAAAACAAAAATTGAATTCACGTTCAATGGTAATCCATTGACAGGTTCTCAGAATATTGTGATTACAAGCAATTTCTCATATACATATATGACCCTTTGATCTTTGACCTCATGACCATAAAATCTACTCAGTTCATTGGCTCTGCAAGATGTTCTGAGTTAAATAGTAATCCATCTGTCAGTTCTAATGAGAATGCGTTCACAAGCTATTTTTGCATACATAATGGGCCCATGACCTTTGACCTTATGAACCAAGAATCTACTCAGTTCATTGGCTCTGCAAGTAACAAACATGACCTAATTTTGGCATGAATCCATCAATCGGTTCTTGAGATAACGCGATCACAAGCTGTTTTTGCATTCATAATGTGCGCTGTGGCCTTTGACCTTTGACCTACGTGCTCCAAAATCTAATCAGATTGTCTTCCTATGGTGATACACACTATCATTAAGTTTGAAGTTTAAATCTCCAGTGGTTCTTGAGATATTATGATAACAATCTCAATGTATGGAATTTCATAAGTTGACCTCTGTGACCCTTGACCTTTGACCTACGTGCTCCAAAATCTAATCAGATCGTCTTCCTATGGTGATACATACTATCCTTAAATTTGAAGTTTTTACATCTCCAGTGGTTCTTGAGATATCATGATAACAATCTCAATGTATGGAATTTCATAAGTTGACCTCTGTGACCCTTGACCTTTGACCTACGTGCTCCAAAATCTAATCAGATTGTTTTTTTATAGTGATACACACTATCCCTAAGTTTGAAGTTTAAATCTCAAATGGTTCTTGAGATATCGCGCTAACAAACTCAATACAAGGAATTTCATAAGTTGACCTCTGTGACCTGTGACCTTTGACCTACGTACTCCAAAATCTAATCAGATCGTCTTCCTATGGTGATAAATACTATTCCCGAGTCTTAAGTTTAAATCTTAAATGGTTCTTGAGATATTGTGATAACGGTCAAACGGGACGTACGGACGGACGTACGGACGGACAACCCGAAAACATGATGCCTCCGGCACCACCTTCGGTGGCGGAGGCATAAAAACAGTTGGGACCTAGGATAGAACCTTGTGGTACACCATGTAATAGAAGAAAAATTGGAGGAATTATTATTATAAACTACATATTGAGATCTATCAGAAAGATTACATTCAAACCATGATAACAGAAAAATTTGAGTGTTGTTCTAGTTTCCGAGTGGTGAGTCAACACACCGATTACCGAGCTGGGAGACATTGCCAGATGGAGGGGCAAAAATCGAAACTTAAAGGAAAAAAAATGCACCCCCGACTTTGAATTTTTTTCGGCGGCAAAAAGGTGCGGTTTATACACCGTTAATTACTGTATTCAATCTTAGGAAAAGTTCTGCCCTTGAAACCCAAGGTGCATATTTTATATTAAATTACGATAAATCATTTACCCATTAGTGACTTTGATGGTAGATGCATGACGGGATGTTATTGTAGGTCAACAGTCAAATGAGGTCAAATACTACAATTTACCAGAAAGAATGACTACACTATCAGAATGATTTCATATACAGCAACATTAACGGAACAGCATACTTCCTCCAATCCATGGATGTTGTTGGATATCATACCTGCATAAATGTTAATTGGTTATTGAAAGCCAAAATGCAGATCTGTTCCATTTCCTCCTTATCACATTATCAAGTGATTCTCTATTATTATCATAATTTCTCCTTCATGCTTAACATTCCCATAAAAAGGTGATTCTTTTCATTCTAAAATTCCTGTCCACTACATTATGCTTCAACCTTCATGTACCGGTATGCATTTTAATTACATTCTTAATCAACATTACATCGGTTGATTAAGTTATGAATACTTATGTTGTACACTCTCAAAGGAGATTTTACTTTTTTGAATAGTGTTGGTATTTGAATATGTAGCACTCAGTCACTGGTACTTTCTATTTGATCAAAATAATTATGTCGAATGGATTGTGTGGAAAGAAATTAATAATAACAAATCAGAGCTTTGCCAAGGAATATCTTGTCCAACTTGGACAGAGGAACGAGAGCAGAGCTCAGATTTTATATTTTTTAATTCACTTGATCCAGATAACTTAGATTCAATTGGCATGATTGGGGGAATAGAATGAAAAAGAATCATCCTAGGTGTAAAAAGCAAATATTTTCAAAGAATTTGCTGATTATTTTAGTATTTTCTATCTTCAACTATAGAGGGCAACATTTCACATAAATTTGCACAGCTCACCATACCACTGTTCCCCTGTGTGCATGTGGCCAGCTAAACCCTTAGCTCCTAAAACACGTTTCTTTTTATCCGTATCTCTGGTCTCTATCTTGCAGATGTCACCACAACACACGCGCAAAAACAGGCAGCAATGAGAGAAGGATATCCTAGAGTAAGGACACAAAGTGCTCAACCACATTCACCATTACTGTGAAGACTACCATGACTGCAGAAAACAGGATCTCCAAGTAACGAATACTTTATAATTCTAATGATAATCAAAAGCAAATGATATACGGTAACGATCACAACATGAACAGAAACTGTAATAAGGATGTGCAGTTTTGGAATTCATACAGCAGTCTGTGTCTACTTGGAGGTTATCATACCAAGAACATGTGTGTGTTAAACGCCGGTTTACGACACGTGAAGTTATCTTTATTTAGATTGCATTCTTGCCTATATAAAAGTCCAACACTAAAATCCAGGAAATATTAAATCACTCCTTGTAATTTTGCATCAATTTTCTGCATATTTTGTATAAAAGGTTCCTATGTAAACCTGGGAATGAAAGCATGTCTAATTTTATTTTATTTTCCAACAGAAACATGACGGATAAACATCTCCCTCAGTTTCCAACCATGAAACAATCACAACATCCAGTGTGCAGCAACTCTGAGACATTGAGATGCATCAAAGGCAACAGAGGAGAAACTCACAACACTATTCTACAAGAAGTATGGTCCCATGGCCGCCCTCGAGGCCCTGAAGTATGAATTATTATTTTGTTTAATTTTAATTTTATTTTCTTCTGCGTTCATGTACACACTTTTTCAATCACAATAATAATATCAAGTACAATGAGTATTTTCTGAATAAATTCAGGGCTGCCAACTCTCACGCAATTTGCGTGAGTCTCACGCAATTCACTCAATTCTCAAGCTCTCACACTGATCATAGGAATTCTCACGCTGAACCACGAAAATAGAAACTAAAAAAAAAATAGTCTATTGTATTGGATATTCAATATCCCTGCCGAAAGTTTCAACATTTTTTTAACCACACATGCGCAAAGCAAAACTATCAATGCAAATTGGTTTCGGTTTGCCGCGCAAAGACAAGATAGTGAATTGCGATTGGCTTATCCTGCGTGTGCGAGTGACGTCGTCACTTTACTATGAAGCGGGGTTTTTGTGCGAGACACGACAAGCGAGTGTCGATGCCATGGCCTGTCATCGCTGTACATCGCGCCCGGCCCCCAGCCCGGCCCGGCCCGGGTGGCTCAGTGTTTGCAATGGGATAATGGGCCTGGGCCGTCCTGTTTAGCCCTCTACGACCAGATCGGCCATATGGTACAGTACTTCAGGCTTCAGCCGGTACAGGTGAGTTTAAACTCTTGTCTTGAAATATTGAAATTCATGGTTTCGATCGTTTATATGAGAGTAAGAATGATTTTGGAAGGGTGCTTGTATATAATTGATATGGCAGTTATACAGACCTGCCAACCTCTGGAGTTCAAAAACTGTATTCTTTAGTCCCAAAAGTTGTATTTTACTGTAAGGGGTTAGGAAATTACCCTGTGACCTGTAAAGGGCGGAGTGCTGAGACAAGCCGGCACTCTTTGCTTGGCCCTCTCACAGGTGAGTTGACCAAACTTGAACCACTTTTATGTTTAGTAAATATTAATGTTGTTATGCTAAATATGTGTTATGTACATATGTGTATTGTGTTAGAACGATTTGAGTGATTATTTTGATGTATTATATGGGTTGATATGATTATATTGGAAACAAGGATTTAATGTTAAACTGTGTGATGCTTAGCGTTATGATTTGTTATATGCATTTACATTGTAGTACGGTACATGGTTATGTACACTAATAAGTTGAACGCGCGGTACCAAAATTGGGTGTAGTGCGTGCGCGCTAATGTTGTGCCTGGTCCCAGGGCCAGGACCAGGGTACGCTCTAATTGATGTGATGAGTATAAGTCTTGGTTTGGGAATGAGGTCAGTAAGAACGGTAGGGAGCATAGAAAAGAAGTGCTTATAATAGAAGTTGAGTGTTTAAAAGTATTGCATGTTGTTTGTATTTTGGTTGCTAAGCTAGGGGATATTAATTATGGCACTTCAAACAGTGATGATCGAACTTTGTCTGACTTTGTAGCCATTCGAGGGTTTCTAGCGCCCTCTATCATTGTAAACCTTATTTCTCATTTTGCAGATTTCTATAAAAGAATATTGTTGCATGTTAAATTGAGATGGAATAATAGGAGTAAGAGCAATGTTTAGGGTTAGACCAGGAGATTATTGGAGTTTGTTTGGAAGTAAGAATAGTATGGAATATAAATATTTGAATTGGATTAGTTGATGAAAGTTGTATTTGATGCAGATATGAGGAGATTTATAGTTTCCAGGATTTATCAATGTTTCAGGTCTTGGGATATTCTGATATTTAAAAGCAGAGATATTTTGTCTTTGTTCCATTATTATGATATATATTGTTAGTTTCATTATTCATTCTTTAATATGTGCTTACTGTGAAAAGGGGGGGGGGGGACCAGGATAGCCCTATTTAAGTTTATGTTATTAGGATATTTGCATTGTCTTAATATTACAATGTACAAGTTAAAGGTATAGTTTATTGAACAAGAATTAAGTAGTGATATTGAGGTCACATGATAAGGTTATTAAACCTAGCTTGGTGTGTTGGTTTATCCAAATATGTGAATGTATTGCTTTATATGAGGTTTATATTGACTGTTACTTCTAGTTGTTTAAGTATTTGGGTCAGGTATTTACCTGTGTTAATGTTGAGAGTTTCAGCTACATTGTACTGTGGCAATTGGGCAAATTTACTCGTTTAATATTTGATAACATGACATGTTTTGGGGAATGCATGATCTCCATGATTATCGGCATTAGTGATATGTAATGTGTCTGTTACTGGTTACTACTAATAAAGACTCTTTGCTTGGCCCTCTCACAGGATCTGTCCGTCATTGATTTCGAGTCCTCGACCACCTCACATTACTGACAAAAGTTGTATTCTTGAAAATAAACACGGATTGTTACGCGGATCAATGCCTCTTACAGTTTCTACCTACAGGAAGAATTGTTTTTATTGATCATTGGGTGAATATGCATGATTTCGTCATGACTGGTGTGTTCGATGAATCAATGAACATCCCCAAATTGCCGATGTGAGATGCTTGTAGGATACTTTACAGGACAGAATGGACATTTTGCCATTGAAAATGGCGGACGCACACACAAAGTATTAATTTAATTTTAATTTTTTTTTTTTTAAATCGTATTTTATTAAGGAAAATCGTACTGTTGTATTTGCTTCTAAAAATCATACTAAATACGACTAAATCGTACTGGTTGGCAGGTCTGAGTTATATTAACTACGTTCTGTGTATTCTATTGAGAACGAAATTTGGAATTAATTTTTTTCCAAAAAGAGTGTGTTGAGAGTGTGAGACGCGAGACCCGACCTATCTTAGATCGACGGCTTACGATCTGTGTTAGATGTTAAAGTATTTTATTTATCTGTGTGCACGTTGGGGCGTATTCAAGAGCCTATAATTTCGTAAATTGGTATCTTAAACTCAATTTTAGTGCATAATTGACAATGATATGCATTACACCAGATGTAATATTAGTGCTGGGATCTAGTACAAAGTGTCTGCTTAGTCCCACAAGTAGAAACTTTTGTGGTAGGCCATAACTTGTTAGGTCTTCTTCACAGATGGGAGGCTGGGAGTCATTCCACAAACAAAACAAAAAAGTTCCTAAACCAATAAAAAAAGAAAAAAGAATGAGAAAAAGCAAGAAAAGGAAAGGAAAAAGGGTGAGATAATTAAGAATTAAGAAGTCATTTTCTGAATTTTATATCAAAATCTAGACTAACACAAAATTAAATTTTCGCTCGGGATTTTAAAGAAATTTTGCCACATACACCATGTTTTGCCCCTCAATTTTTTTTTGGCCCATTACGCCACTGGTCTTCTTTATTTTTTATTAAGTGCCCTCAAACTCGACCCTTTAGTTTTCTTTTTTATATGATGAGTTACGAGTCAGGGGTCAACATAGCCTTCCCCTGGCCCTTCAGCAGGTTAAAAAACTTGATTTATTAAATCAAGGTCGGCTTAGACTAGATCATAGTAGATGGGGGGGGGGGGGCTGGAGGGGAGATTTTAGTTGGGGCGGGGGGGGGGGGGGAGCAAGTAACACATAGACTAATTGACAATAAAAAAGGACTAAACAATACCTGTAACCTGGAATACTTTATTACACTTAGATCATTGGATGTCACAAGTACGTGAGACCCGAATCTAGAAGAGATGATGCAGATGGACATAGATACTGACAGCGGCTCTGGTGATGATGGCATCAACGTTCAGCCTCAGACGGTCGTTCCTGTCAAGAAGGCCAAGGTGACCGGGTCCAAACGGAAAGGTGCGGCCACCTACAAATCGTCATTCAAACGTGAGTGGACGAATATGTGGCCATTTATAACGCCCTCTCACGTCTCCCCCTTGATGAGCCGGTCCTACAACATGCTACCTTCGTTGACTGGCACCAGAAGATGGAAGCGTCAATTGATGATGTGCTCTTCTTCATTGACAGGTATGTCAATATTGCCATATCAAAAATGCAGAGATGCTTGTCTTAGTCTTTAATTTTGAATCAAATCAGTCTATGATTTGAATCTTGAGATGATATTGTTACTTCAGATCTGAGATTTCATTGCAAAATAAAACAAATAAATTTTTCGGAATGTGCACATTTATCTCTCATAGTAATGCTAATAGTTAATAATAAAGAGGTGTATTTTTGTTTCATTTCTTTTTTATTTTAGGTTCCAGCATCTACTGCCCTTTAATAGTCCACGAGATCAGGACAAGGTGCAAGAAGAGTTTACAGACTATCAGATGATGGATGAGGTGTCTGTCAGGCAGTGGAAGGAGTATTCTACAGATGCAGAAGCTGAATTTCTTAGAATTGACAAGCTCTGGGTCCACCTTTCTTCGCTGAAGAACGAGGTAACTGGGCAGCCGAGGTTCTTGAGGCTCGCACAGCTGGTGCTGTCTTCCCCACAGCAATGCTGATGCTGAGAGGGTTTTTTCGTCCATCGGTCTAAACAAGACAGAGACCAGGAATGCCCTCTACTTAGATGGAACGCTCAGCTCCATCATGACAATCAAGATGGCAGCATCGGAGCCCTGTTACAGGTTTGAACCACCAGCAGAGGTACTGAGGGTATCGCGGAGCGCAACCTCCAGTTACAACAAATCCCACTAGATTAACTGGATGAGAGGAAAAAGTAAATGGCTTTGCTAATTGACACCCAGTATGGACAGACATCATAATGATCACTTGTTCTAGTATCATCTTGGGAAGCAGCAGCCCAGCCTTGCTTTAAGTTTGAGCTACCAGCAGAGAGTAAGGTCATCCTGAAGTGCAAATTATCTCAAGATTATCTGGATGAGAGGTATACTTATTTTGAAGAATGAATGACACCTAGTATGGACAGACATCATAATGATCACTTGTTCTAGTATCATCTTGGGAAGCAGCAGCCCAGCCTTGCTTTAAGTTTGAGCTACCAGCAGAGAGTAAGGTCATCCTGAAGTGCAAATTATCTCAAGATTAACTGGATGAGAGGTATACTTATTTTGAAGAATGAATGACACCCAGTATGGACAGACATCATAATGATCACTTGTTCTAGTATCATCTTGGGAAGCAGCAGCCCAGCCTTGCTTCAAGTTTGAGCTACCAGCAGAGAGTAAGGTCATCCTGAAGTGCAAATTATCTCAAGATTAACTGGATGAGAGGTATACTTATTTTGAAGAATGAAAATTGTGCAGTATTGATTTATTTATTTTTAGTATTTTTTTTATATATTCATTATATATCTATTTATTAATTGTTTTATTATTTTTATATATATATCTATTTATTATTTTTAGTATGCATGTTCCTGTTGAGTGAGGATTTGTCCATTTTGTTACAGATAATCATAGGTTGAGGTTCAACTGCTAAGCTTATAAAGACAGTTGATTTGGAATAATGCACTTACAAATGTGGAAGTGTGTATTTTTCAAGGTCAGTGTACTTCATGAAATCAATTAACCTATTTGAATCCTGCCTTATGTATTTGTGGAATCAGGGTTAAAGTATGCACCAGATTGCACCATTTCAATTGCAAAATTGTAAAAGCTCCCTACCGTGGAAGGGGGGACACCCCCCTTCCACACCATCCCCCCTCGGTCGCTTCGCTCCCTCGCAATGTCTCACTCCAAACTCTTTCCAAAGGTTGGCAACCCTGTAAATTGTTATTTTCAAAAACGAAATGATAAACTGTCATAAATACTAAATTTCCTCAAACATTATAAAACAGTATACAATTATTTGCAGAAGAAGGACTGTCATTGTAAGCAGATTGCTTGATAATATGACAGCCCCAGACAAATCTCATGAAATAGATTAACACATTTATCACAGTAAGCAGAAATGGATAGGTAATAGATAGAAAATGGATAGAAAATACAAATTTTGATAATGGTGATATTGACAATGCAGATGAGGATGATGATGATGATTATGGTGATGATGATGATGATGAAGATGGTGATGATGATGATGATGATGATAATGATGAAGATGGTGATGATGATGATGATTATGATGATGATGATGACAATAAATTGCAGTTAGAGCATTGGGACCAATACTACAAAGTGGCTGGTGATAGATCTATATCGTCGTCGCTTTTACGAACTGGCAAAATATTGACTTGGTTGTCGCAAGACGAGTAAGTGTAAGTATAGTGTCTCATGAGTTGACAAGGAATAAAATATTCTGTATGTTCAAAAAAGAATATCCAGTAGGTGGTTCCTATTCACTTTACAAGAAAGTGATGCATGAGAAAAACATCAAAATCCACAGGCCCAAGAAAGACAAATGTGTTCAGTGTGAAACCTACCAGAAAAGCAATGCACAAGAAAAGACCAAACACCATGAAGCCCACACTAGACACAGAATGGAAATTGCTAAGGTCAGGTCATTGAAACAAGAAAGCAAAGAACATGCATGCTCTTACTGACCAATCACTGTAAAATGCAAATGCCATGCTCACCACATGCTAAGACAGGAGTGAATAAGAAAATGAAAATATATTAAAACCCCAAGATATCACCTTCAATATCTTGCATTAATCTTTCTTTTTGTTTCATTAAAGCTTTGAGTAGATTTCATTCATTTATTGCTATTTGACTTAATGCAGATATCTGAAATGGAGTTCAAGGTTGTCAGCCATATAGCCAAGCTGGCTTGGAGTACCACGTTGACACCCAAGTGGGATGCTGCACATGCCATGCAGGCAGGACCAGGTGGGCCTTGTAAACCATCAGGCTGCTGTTGTTAAGCACCACTGTGCCACATTCATGAACTTTGTACCCCTGCCGATCGAAGTTGCCACCAAAATCCTGTTACAGAATTGCTACAGGCATACACCATACATAAGTTGTTACTAATAGTACAAATTATAGATGTAAACTTTTTAATTGAATTCATAAAAAGAAAAAACTGCAGCTGTTTTCCATTGATTATTAGTTTATTTGCTTCTGATATGCCATACTTTTGCAGCAAACCCTGTGGAATGGTTGTGTATGTGATGACCAACTGATTAAGTGGGGTCATATCACACCACCTCAACATTTACGGCCCACAAGCTAGACATGTACAAAAAGTTCCATGAGACTGACATCCACAAGTCATACAGAGCATATGAGCTTGATGCTAAATAAAACGTACAAGCTTTGAGATCGGCACTATGTAATTATGCTCAACATCGAGCTAGGCACTGTGTCAATTAGGCCCACAAAGTGGAGGCCTTTTCCCACTGTCAAGTTCGTGGACTTGCGAGTTATGACTCGTTCATGGGTAATAACTTGATGCTTGAGGTGTAGGACTCATTGGCCTTACTATATGGGACAGGTTGGCTGTAGGACTCCAGGAATTTTGTGTTTTCTGGTGAATTACTTCAATAAACTGTAAAGTTATTAATTTGTTTCCTTTGGGAACATATTCAAAGCTTTTCTGTCCATTTTTGAGAACTTATCTAAGATTTTATTATGGCCTCGGCCCCTCCGAAACCCACAGAGTTAGCGAGGAGAGGCAAGGACCCTGATCGGGAACATCTGGGACTGATTCGTACCATGGGTCCAAGTACCACGTGACTGCCACACACGTACACTCGCCTTATGAACCCAAGACTTCCGCGGGAGATGAGAAGAGAATGACTTGGAAATCGAGTTCAAGAAAAAGATCCAAGGAAATATCACTGCCTGCCACGGTGTATTGATTCACATTATTGCAGGGCAAATACAAGGTGCTGTTACTTGTCGGCAGATCTGACCATGCAAGAACAGAATGTTTCCAAAGTATGACAAGGAGAACCCTGGTCTTGCTTCATACTTTCTGTACATTAGAGTCATGAGAGAAAACAAGCTCAAAATCCAAAGGCCAAAGAATGATAAGTTTGGAATTTGCGAAACACATCGCAATTCGTCCGAAGAACAGAAATGTCAAATGAACACAAAATATCAAAAACATAGAATGGAGGTTGTTGCAGTGAGAGCTAGCTGCCCAAAGGTCTAAGTAAACAGCAAGCACTCGTTGATGAAAAACGTAGTGCTGCTGTATTTGGCCTGCAGCAAAATATCTATCAATCTCCGTAAGTCCAGACGAGGAGAGATTTTCTATAAACGTAGGCTGGCTTGCTGAAATTTCACAATATATAACTTAGTTTCTCACGAAGGCTATTGCTATCTCTCCAATGAAACTTTCACCAGACGTGGTGCATGTGAGGTGTCAACTTACCTCCTTGAGCACTTGAATAAGAGTGAAAGTAAAGGAAAAGAATGTGTAGACCTGTTTTCTGATGGCTGTATTAATTCGATCTTGCCAGCTATATTTCATGGGTTTCTTTCTAAGTCGTGCAATGTGAAAAAAATCACTCTGCATTTCTTTGAGACAAACCATGGGCAAAAGGAAGAGGATAGTATGCATTCTGTAATAGAACAAAATGAATCATGCAAGGGAGAGATCTTTCACCTGTGTGAACTGTACACTCTAATCAAAGATGCTTGACATAAGCCCAGACCGTATGTCGAAAAACATGTCCGAAGAAATGAAATTCTGGATTGGAAAACACATGGACAAGAGTTAGGTACCAGTAGTTTGAAGTGTAGGATCTCAGATGATGGGGTGAGGTTGATTGGACCACTTTCAAGCAGGTTCAATTGGAAAAAGAAATGCCTGCAGAGATCATCAAATTCAAAACTTCACACTGTGACAATGCTTTCAGATCTCTTAACCTAAGAAATTTCCAAGCATTGCGCTCTTCTCAAAGTACACAGGTTCTTACCCCACAGCTGCCATCGTCCCTCGTTCTACTCCTCTAGACCAAAAATTCTAGCAGGGAAATATCATGACTTAAGGAGTCTCTGCAGGAGGGAATACCCAATTATTTCCCAGCAAGATTTAGTTGATATCTACGAAAATCTTCCACATAAATAGCTTTATCATCTAAATTCAGCTTTCAAGTATAACAATTAGGTGTTTTTTCCTTCTTTATTCAAAATCCTCTTGTGTGTGTAATTAATTGCATCTCAACAATGGAACATTTGATCATTTGGTTTCACTAGAGTCTTTTACCTGACATGATTAGACCAATTCATACATTTTGAAATTTATCCATTTATATATGTTCACTATACTGAGGGAAGGCCTTTATCTGACATTTTTTTGATAGCATTAACGTTTATCGATTTAATAGGAAGGCAGAAGATTTTCTTGATTACTGCGTGATGAAGAACACTGGATTCGGATGAGCATGTGGAAGTCTTATTCTATTTCCTCTTACTTTCAACACAGATTGCAGGTTTGTTCCTTACTGATAATTAGATAAGTTACTATCATGCAGCTTTATATAGATCACTGCTTGGCTGCTACCGAGGATTTCTATATAGGCACATGCAGTCTATGACAGCATGGATATTGGCATTATGACCGTGAACACATTTCTATTTCGTGACTTCAGGTATTCGATCATGAAGAGGACCACAGGAAGAAACATGATATTTAATACTAGAAATCTAATTTGTGATGAGGACGAATTAGGTGGTCGTCTTCAATTCTTATGATCATGCTCATCTTCAATTCAATGATCCAATATAATGATGTTAATGTGAAATGATGTATTAAGATATGAATTGATGAATGAAGTACTGATGAATGAACTGATGAACTGATAGATTGAACTGTGACCTGAACTGAAGTGATAACTGAACTGATGAACAAAATATTGAGAAATGATTATGATCAAAATCATGATCATAATGAAATTTAATGAAATAAGAAATGATGTAAATATGAAACAAAGTATTGGGATATTAACTCCTTGATGATAATGATGATGAATGAATGATGATGATCGATGATCATAATGATAATGATCATGATCATGATAATGTTGATGATAATGGCGATCGATGATGATGAAAATGATGATGCTGATGATAATGATGATCATGGTGGCGATAATGATAATTTTCACCATCATGAAGCATTATGTGTATTTGATATGTTTGCATTATGATGTTTAGTTTTGAAAATATGGTTTATCTTGTGATGTGAGATAATGGCGTTAGATTGATCAGATTTGATGATAAATATTTACTTCAATTTTGATCCTTTTACTTTGCCTAATTTGTTTGGATGATTACACTCAACTTTTAGATTTGTTTGAAATGTTGGTAATTATTTTTGTTTGAATTTTTTTTTTTTTTTTTGTTACATTTGTTGTTGTATTATTGTTTCTGTATTTTTAATAGTATTGGAATATTATACTTGTTTGAAATTTGAAATATTTTGTGTTTTTTATCTATCATATATATTTTTATGTATTATGGCAGATTATGAAGAAGTGTGGAGAAGTTGCTGTTGATGAAAAAGCCATTGAGAGGTACACTAATCCAGAGGTTGTTCCATTTTCTGAGATAAGAAAAGCCCAAAGAAACGTCGGGTGTCAGTTTCAGGAGTTGTTAAAGAAGTAAGTATGAATATTTAAACAGTATATTATGTAAATTGGCTTTATTTTGAGTTCATTGTTTGTGTTTTATTTAATGGAATTTGATTTATGAAGTTTGTGCAAGTGTAAATGTAAATTTTAGTATTACTATGTTTGAAAGAATGCTAGAAACAGGAAATTGAAAATCGAAGATCAGGTGTTGATCTTGCTTCCCACTGATCAGATAAAGTTGTTGCTGAAAAGGAAGGGTCCATCCCCTATGGTTGGTGTGAAGTATGACTATGACTACATTGTCAGTGGTGTTCTTAAGACATATCACATTAATCTTCTTAACAAATAATTTCCCAGGCAGGAGGTTAACTTGTCAGTGGCTGGCTGCTTTGATTTTTGTACAGAGAGTAGGAAAGTGTGTCAGGATTCTGCGGAAGATGTCGAGGATCAGTTGTTTGTATTGAAGGTAAATGCATCTGACAGGGGTGTGGGTGCTGGGCTTATGCAGTAGCATTCAGGGGAAGAATTCCTGATTGCGTATGTGAGTAAGAAGTTATTACCACGGGAAGAAAATTACACAACAATAGAGAAAAAGTGCTTAGCAATAGTACAAGCAATCAAAAAGTTCAAATCTTTGGTCTATATTCAAGCGAAGAGGTTTGGCAATAAGAGAATCATGAGATGGAACATGATGCTCCAAGATTACAAGTTTAGGCTTGTATCGGTGAAGGTTCAGTATAATGATACAGCAGATTATATGAGCAGAATGTAAAATGCACTACTCATGGATTTCTTTTGTCTGTCTACCATTGTAAATTATTGGATGTGTATTACAGTTTAACATATTTTGTTAATGTCATTTGTTGAATAAATTGCATTTACCAGGATTATGCTGGGTACATGAAGGCACCACCAGGAGTAGATGAACTAATTAGATTTTGGGCAAGATCCACCCAAGGTCAAAGATCAAAGGTAGGCTGTAGTACTAATGGGCTGTAACTCTGAGGGTTATAGGAAGGGTCTATCGAGTATCATGTGATGTCAGAGGCATACCCTTCAACTGCCCACAATCGAATTAATCTAGTTATATCTTGAATTTGTAAAATAGATGCCTATCTTTTTAGTAGTAAATTGGTCATTTTTTAATTAAACTTTTTGGAGTTTGATGAACTTTTTTTTTTTAATGTGTAAACTAACTCTTCTCTCTTCAATTGGGTTATATCAATTTGAAGTGTGCAAATTTTGTTTATTCAAAAGTTATTGAATTTGACTGTTTTGATACCAAAAAAATAATAACATTTGTAATGTGTTTAGGTTTTTATCAATGGAAATTGTTAGTTTCATTTCATACAGCACTCCTGTGCGTGTCAGCTTGACAAACGGGACAACCATCAAGGTCTCTGGGGAGTTAGTACTGGACTTTGCAGAATTCCTTGGTCAGACAATCCAATACAAAGTTGGCACCGACTTATGATATGATAAGATACAGGCCAGGGAAGGAGATGTATCTGGCAGACACCCTAAGCAGGGCATATATTCAGACTGGCAAGACTGATAAGACCATGAGAGAGCTAGAGACTGTAAACCTAGCAATTATGGCACATCTCAGTATCAAAACCTCTGCTTATTGACAACAGGGATGCAATGCAGAAAGACTATGCAGAGGTTGCAAGAGATGATCAAACGAGGAACCAGAGAATAAGAAGGATGTGGACCCAGAGCTTATCTCATATATCCATGTGAGAGACGAGATCAGTATCGGAGATGATCTCATATTCAGAGGAGAGAGAGTGATCATTCCTAAAGCCAGGAGACGAGACATGATTGCACAAATTCACCATTCCTACATCGGTGTAAGTGCATGGCTGTCTGAGAAGGGCAAGGGAATGTCTGTACTGGCCTGGAATGAGTGTAGCAATCAGAGACTTAATTTGTACAGAAATGTGACATCTGCCAAGCTCAAGAGAGAGAACAACCTAGGGAAACACTGCAGTCCCATGACATTTAAGAGAGGCCGGCCATGGGCAAAGGTTGGTACAGTCTTGTTTAACCTGAACGGACGGAATGACCTGATTACAGTGGACTATTTCTCAGGATATTGAGAAATAGACAACACAGATCATGATTTCATAACATATATGAAAAGTCAGGTTTTCATGCCACATGGCAGCTAGGTCAAAGGTACCACTACAGAAAAAGCCAATGCACTTGAAGTTAATGAGAAAAGAAATAAACTGCAGAGAAAGCCAATCGTGAAAAGTGATACTCTGTCAAACATGGAAGGTCTGCAAAACGATGTGCCTCAATGAACAAATGTTCAACTGGACACAAAACTCATTAAGTATGAAGAGCTTCAGCACAAAATACCAGAAAGATCCATTCCTACAGATGCATCTGTCATATAATGGTACAATGGATGGGTAGAAGGAAGAACCGTACATCCCAACTTCATGGGGTTCATGCATCAGAAATACAATGGACTAGCATTGAAATCTTCCATTGGGTTTCTGCATATCATCAATGCGAATCCTAATGACTTGCAGACAATATACACCACCATCATAAAAGCTATCAAAGGAACATACCAATCCCCAGCAATAAGTTAACTCTAGAACATAACCAACCCTGAAGAAGTGACCGAGGATTACAGGATCTACCTCTCCTCGTATCATGATGACGATGATGATGATATAATAACATTTGATTTGCCTCTGTTCATCAAGGTATCTAAAATTGTTAAGAAACAGAAGTTAGAAGTTGTTGTGAGGCTTGAGGAAAAGGCCATGAAAAGCAAAAGGATCCTGATAATGAATCAACAGTTTTAAGAGCATGAAGACATCAAAGACGTGCACAAATCTGGCTGACCTTCAGAAGAAAGTAAAGGCAGGCGACAAGAGGATCTACATCGAAAAGACCCTTCTTTTCAATAGATTGATTATCATGGCAGAGAGAGAGCTGACCCCGGTCCCAAAATCTCTCTTCACAATGGATCGCATGATGAGGAAACCCCAAAAGCATGAATTTGGCAAGATGCTCAAGGAAATTAGCTACAAAACTTGACTTGGACATAAACAGCAAGATGCATGTTGTTGATGGAGGGTGGCTACTTCGTCAGGTAAAGTGGTCCAGTGGTGCAACCATCAAGACTATAGTTGATACATATGTCAGGTATGTTCAAAACAAAGTCAAGGATGCCACTGTAGTGTTTGACAGCTACGGGGAAGAATCATCAACGAAAGATCATAAACATATGCTGTGGATGGCTGAACGTCACACCAGGAACCGACTACCGGAATCATGTGACAGAGAGGTTTTCCTGGCAAATGAAAAGACACAGACATAAAGATAGAACTTAAGCCTGCCCTTGACCGAGTTGTTCTAGGAAAAGACGTGGATAGTATTGAGTCGCCCCTGGGCAGAGGGAAAAGGGGATCAGTACCCAATGCCCGCTTCTCTGATTCAGAAAGCGACATGGAAATCTTGGATGAGGAGGACCAACCGCTGTCGTCAAATAAAGAAAAGGTAGGATACCTATACTTCGAATTCAAGAACATCATTTGGGATAATGCAACAGTTGCAACATTTATTATTGTTGTTTGTCTTGCTGAAGAAGTCATGAGGACAAATGTGCAATGATGTGTGTCACTTGAAAGATGTTCAAATATGCACTCTAAACCTAGGAAGATTTATGCGTGGAATGTGTAGTTAATTGTATACAATTCGACCTCAATGGACTAGATAGTAAATGATATGTGGAGATGTGGGAAAGCTGTTTGGAAGTTTGATAGTTCTTTCAATTGTAAACAATACCATGAATATGTGATAATTCTTCTTTAAGCCCATAGAAGCAGAAATACAAGGCTGTCATCGAGACAGAGACAACAGAGGCAAACAAACTCATCGAGGAGATAGTTCGCGACAAAAAAGCCATGGCAGAGGTATATTTCTTCCCTGATTATGTGGATATATACAACAGTTGAATCACATGTTATAATCATCCAAAAAAATAATGTTGCTGCGAGACTAACTGCTTCAGATATCAACTGGTCAACACATATTGTCACAATTGCTTTTCTTTCAACAGTTAGCATCTTTTGAAACACCAAACCGCCAAAGCTTTTCCTCAAGATCCTAGTCTGAATAAGAAAACATTAACATGCTGCTCTTTAATGTATCACATATACATGTATGCTGTAATTGGTAATGATTGTAGTAGGCCATAAATTCAGTATGCAGAGCTAGCAGACGACAGGTGCCGCCCTCACCTCTATAGGGCGGCACTGCACTTCAAAGCCCAGCTGAGCTCCATGCTAGGATCTTCCTGTATGAAGCAAGTGAGCATCGAAGGAGAGAGTCTCTTCAGCACAGTCAAGCAACCAGTTGTCAGGCACCTATTCCGGACCTTAGGAGGACGTATTTCCCTCAAGGCCATTAGGTGAGTGAGCTATGGTTGTTTTTACCAAGTAGGCACACAGTCTACTTTATGATGCATAGTGGTAACCATCCAGTTTACCAAATGAACATAATTGATATACAAATCGCCCCGTCCGGTAGGGTATAAAATAACAATTTCAGAAGAAGCTACATGTATGTTCTTTTTTCAACATCTGAAAGTTAAAACTTTATCTATGCAAGACTTTTTTTTTTTTTGGGGGGGGGGGTTGTTTTTCTTATTATAAAGGAATTAACCAAGGAAAACAGTGAAGGTGTGGTAAGGGAGCTCCGCCGGGAGAATGCTGTCCTCAGAGAGGAAAATAAGACCTTGAAGAAGGAAGTTCAGGGGCTGACTACAGCCTTAGCCCTCAGTGAAGGTGAATACTAGTTTATTGTTGTTACATAACTCATCACTTGCCAAACTCTGAATATTAAGCATTTAGTTATTTCTGTCTACACGTTATTCCTTTATCTAATTCCAGAGATGCACAATTTCTGTTCAGCACATTTTTAAAATGTTGTGCCCACGTATAATAATGAAGAAATTTATCCCTTCATAATTTCAAATACATGGAAAAACACTTACTACATACATTGAGCATTATCTGAACGAGCTACATTTCTTTTTATGTCACAAAAATAAAACAATAACTACTTCCTATTTGTTCATGCATGGTATTAAAATGTTGGTATCCTTTAATACATGAATTACATGAAGTCCAGATTATGCCCTGTTTTTTCTGTGTTCACAGAATTGCCAGCTCTCCTAACTGAAATCAGGAAGAAATGCGGAGAAATGAAGCAACAGGCTCATGTGGCTAAGCCGGCTGAGCCATCAAAACAGAAGTTTTCCTCTCCTTCTCCAGAGCCAACAGTCTTGAAAATCTTGATTGACATGATATATTGGTGGAATTATTGTACAGGGTGGCCCATGAAAATGCAGCCAAGGACTGCAGCATTTCCCAAAATGTCTTGCTGATTTAATCATGTAACCACTTGTTAAATGGGGTAAATATAATATTCTTAGAAAAAGATTCATAACCAGATTTTTACTCTTGCCTCCAATGTTGTATGTTTTTGTTATGCTGATTGATGACTCAAAATCTAAAACATAATCAAGGGTGCAGGGCCAGAGCAGAGGGAAAAGAAGAGTACAGTAAAAGCCAAAAGCTTAGCCAGAAGAAACAAAAAGTAGAAAGTGTAAAGGATTCTCTGAATGACATGTGTGGCCCTTACATCAAGCCAAGTAGATTTTTCTTCACAGATGAAGATGGAGAAAGTGTCACCATCACATTTGATGAGAGTGGATCAGTTGGATCTTCTGAAATTGATGAGGGAAAGAAAATTGAGCAAGATTATTTGGATAATTTGGTATATGTAATGGATGTGAGTAACATTTCAGACAGTGGATATCATGAAATGGCTCAGATATGTAATGAACTTCCACGAGCCTGTTCAGTTATGAATAGACGCCATGAATTGAACAAATCTTGTGAAGTATTTAATGTTGAGAATGAGTTTGAAGGTGTGTACAGGTCCATTGAAAAGCACTTAATTGAAAATCTTGCCAAAAAACCAGAACCCTTGGAGGGTGGTAAAGTTCAAATTAAATTGTCCGGGGAGGGGACTAGGGCAGGCACAAAAAAACATGTGATCAATGTGAGTTATACTATCATTGACGAAAGCACCTGTGCCTCAGAAAAAGGAAATTATTTGGTGGCTATTCTTCAATGTCCAGAGACCGGTGAAAGTATTCGCAAAGCCCTCAAAAAATCTGATTGAGGAATTTAACTTGCTCACCTCATTCAAAATTAATGGAAAAGTGATTCAAGTTGAAAAGTTCCTAGGTGGGTGGTGACCTTAAATTCCTCAATCAGGTTACTGGAATGGGTGGCTTTGCAGGTTATTTTCTCCTGTCTATGGTGTAAATGTCCAAAGTTGGATAGGAGTGACGTGAGCAAAGACTGGTCGATGACACTATGAACACACAGTCCAGAGGAGATATAGGAACACATTCCAGAGGAGGGACTAGAACTTAGCCCACAGGAGAGACAGAAATGCAGTCCAGGGGAAGGACTTAAAGAACTTAGTTACAGGAGAGACAGGAACAAGGGAGTGACAAGGACCAAACCAGAATCAAGAACCCAAGTGCGCGTCATCTTAATACGTTTTTCCGTCAAATTCTGATGACGAATGCCATTCTTCAAGATTCATATTCAAAAGCTTATCAAATTAAACTGCTCCAGCCAACTATGACAGTAATGAAAGTATTGATGACTCAGTCCTAGATCCAACCTATGAACCTGAGCAGAGCAGCGAGATATCATATCCAGGAAATATCACATCTTCCAAACCCTGCCTTAAAGGTACTATATCCCTTTTGCAGCCACCCTCAAATTATGTAGAACTTTGCAGGAATTATGAATATGTCATGTATGTCCTATCTGTGAAATTTAAACGTTAGCAGTGTCCTCATATTCAAATTATGCAAGGAAACCCGTTTACTTGCTAGACTTCACTGTCAGACACTATTGAGTGACTGACTGGCTTTTTTCTTCTTTGGTAATAACATACATGAAAAGAGTTGTAAAGGGTACATGAGCATTTGTCTACATCAATAACCCACTTCTTGTGATGGCCAAGATTAAACTGATTGAATCTTTGCGGAGCATAAAACGTATGACCATTCGGTACAATTGTCTGAAAATTAAGACTATTACTTTTGGGCTCTATAGCCCTAAAGTCGATTTGACAAATAGTAGTCGTTATTTTCCCACTTGAAGACATTTTCAAGCCCCACCTTTTTTAGGGAAGTTCTAAATTAGTATTATCTTTCAAATGCAGTTGGAATTTAACTTTTTCATTTTTTGGGCCTGCAAATGGGACATAGTCCCTTTAATGGGACCTTGATAGGTCCTGAACCGGAGGAGAGCAGTGTGGAATCATATCCAGGAAATATCACATCTTCCAAACCCCGCCTTGCCAAGTCCTCCATGGGACCTGAACCAGAGGAGAGCTGTAATGAATCATATCAAGTAAATGTTATATCTCCCAAACCGTGCCTTTCTCCGTCTTCTGTGAAAAATCTTGTGGGGAGAAGCTGTCACGATACATAAGACTTGTCCACAAGGATGAGGAGGTCAAGAAAGCTGTCCTGCTCCCAAAAAGGGAGCAAGACAAGGCATATTCAAATTTCTGGAAGACAGGAATATACGAGGTTAATAGGAAGCACATTATGTCTGATGATGAAAGTCCAAAGTATGAATGAGAAAAAGCAGGAAAATCTGGAAACCTGAAAATGTGTGGTAAGTGCCATGGATTTTACGCCACCAATTTCTTTTGGAGGCACAGTATAATGTGCCAAGGAGACAGTTGTTCGTGACCCCAAGGGGTCCCTGTAAACCTCATGGAAGGAAAAACGTATGAAACGCAACCACACTTTGTAACAGAAATTCTAGGCATATTCTATCAAGATGAAGTGAAAAAGCTGTGCAAAACAGATGCAGTGATTGTTAATGTTGACCAGAAATTGTGGGCCAAAGAAAAATCCAAGCAAGACAAAAAAGTAGAAGTTCGCAAATCAGTGATGGTACCATCAAGGCTGTACAACTTGACTGTGATCAAGAGATTCGTCATTTAGCAGGTATCAGGCCAGGTATTAAATATATGAATATTTTTGGTCAGCTTCCATTACGTTATCATCGGCAGCGGATGAATTATATTCGTGTGTGCTGTGCCCGAAAGCGCTAAGCACACGTGGTGTTGACGTCTAGAGAGATTAGATGTCCACTTTTGCTATAATTACGTATCTTCGCACTGTAATGGAACCAAAAGTTGTAACAATTTTGTTTTCTTTTTGCCTTTTGGATAGACTTGTCCTTTGATCATAATGGTGGTCTGAACTATTAAGGTAATTGTTGTGGACGCATTTGAGGTTTGGCGAAGATCAGATGTCGGGAGTAGTTATATTGTAGGGATGGTGCTTGAAGGTGCTGAAACAAGTGATGCCGCTGGAGGAGATCGAGAGCGTGCCTGTTCCAGCGACAGCGGTGTTGATGCCGGTGCAACGCAAGCAGTAGCAGTTTGTCTTTGGAGAAAGGCAACCCTAACGTTAGTCCAGTTGGTGTTATGCCGTGTTATGTTAACAATTATGACGATAAGTTGAGATGCAAGTTATTGGGATTGGCAGTGGGAACGAGGGCAAGTTTGACAAATGTCTTATGTTTCCCGAGCAGTTTCAAGTTCACGCCAAAATCAAAGGTAAGAACTAAGACCGCTTATTTTTCTTAACGACTCATCCCACTTGAAATTACACAGCTACAACCTGATGTAGCCTAATATCCTAGCCAAAATACGAGATCAAAAGGGTGAAACTCATAATATCATTTACCAGCAAGTTGTTTGTGAAAGTTTTTCATGTTTGGTGACCAGTTAAACCACTGATTCAGGAAATGATGCAGTATTTGATACCCTTGGCATGCTCACTCCTAGTGACTATGAGGTCTATAACCGTAAACGGAATTGATAGGCATGCTGGGGTATCGACTACAAATTCACCGTTTGGGTGAATTATTTTTTTCTTCAGGGCTGTACCCTGGAAACCAAAAGCATGTGAAAGTAATTTTTTAGTGTCAAATTTGTCATCATACGTGATCATAAAAGAAGGAAAATCGGCTTTGGGATCGTTATCACTGATCATGACATAAAAAGTTGCCTGACAACATTGCATAACTGTATTCTGATGGACGTGAGATGGCGCTACACAACGCCGTACCCCGGGTTATGATGGGCGTGCTGAATCAAATTTTAAGCATAAGAATTTAGATAAATATTTTATATATTATATTTTTCTGCTGAGGCCAAATGAGCCTTTTGACTGTACTGTCATACTCTCTGTATGGAGAGAGAAAATCTGCATTCGTTTGTTGTTGCTGGCAGTAGTAGAACAGTAAAGGGCAGCATTTACCAGTATCTCCTTTTGCAGGCAACATCAAATTTTGTAGAACTTGGCAGGAATTATGAATATGTCATGTATGCGTCCTATCTATGAAATTTGAATGTCGGCAGTGTCAAAGTTATGCGAGGGAACCTGTAATTTACTTTCTCAACTTCAATGTCAAACATATTTGGGTGACATTGCTGTAGGTAACACGTATTATGAAAGACCCATCACATCCTTTGTTCCATAATTATAATTTTAACCGATCAGAAATTCGCCTCTTCAGACGTACATTTGTGCCGATTCGATTCACGTTTACAACAGTAGAGTAAAACTAGGGCTAGTAATGTAGACATTGTACTATTTTATTGCTTTCCTCCATTCCCACATTGTATTTTTGGATGTTTACGCCATTGATGTTATGTTGTTAGTATAATCTGTATAATTTTGTACATTTTTTGTAACACACCTGTACCAGTGAACAATGAATTTCCATTTGTTATGGACAATAAATCAACTCAATTCAATCTGTTTGTTGTCAAGGATTTTGAGAGGAGATCTAAAGGAGGTCGGGATTTTATCCAAGGATGCGTGGCTGTTGACAAAATTGATGAATTGTACGATTTGTACGTTAATGATCTGGAGCACATGAGGAGTGAGGACGTCATCAAATTGGACAATGTGAAGGCTGACCAATTCATTGGCGTTCGGAATGTTATTGTAGATAAAGTAAGCAAGAGAGTAACACTGTCTAGAAAGAGCAAGGTTTGTATTGAAATGTTCATTGTTAAACCGTGCTATTAGTTACAAAAAGATCTGAGCTGTGGTTAGGAATTAGACCGAGAATTCTGTCTCTTTCGTTCGTTAGCCTCGTTAGCCTTATCAAACTCTGGCTACGGCCCTGGAGGGGGGGGGGGATTCATCAAGAGATAATACGGATATACGTATCACCTAATTATGCCCCATCATGCTTTTGCGATGAAACAACCGCGAAGGCACGTATACTGCCTGCATATTTGGTTAATTTTACGATATACCATGCACATTGTACAGTAACTTCCATCAGACAAACAGACAAGATGGCAAAATCTGGAGTTGGAGCTACTCGTGACCCCCTTTGGTACTGTGTAGAGACCTGTGAATGGAGGCAGTTTGGAGAGGAGGTCAAATTCATCTGGCTATCTGCCATAAATAAAGGAATCAACAAAGTAATAGAAATTACGTGCAGTGGTCAGGATGGAAAGTTATGTGATTCTTTGTTGAAGGTAGAAGCGGGGTATTTTTTTGCCCTTCGTTGTGTGTGGCAGGGCCAGTCCGCAAGAGACGTTCGCATATCCACTGCTAGTGGTTGTACGGTGAGTAGGCCTACCCGGCGGAGGAGGCTTCGGATGAGAACATTTACTGAAGGACAATTAATTCACCGCAGAAAATTCTATGGCAGGAGCAAAGGAAAGCGTTGAAGATTAAAGATAGAAGACAATTAAGATTTTTTAGATGGCACCCAACAATTATTAGGTGGGCAATCGCTGTTCACAGCAAATCACCTGCAGCGTACAAACTGATCAAAGACAGTGATTTTATGATCTTGCCTGCCATTGGAACATTGCACAGGTGTACTCACTACACGGAAGCCAAAACTGGGGTTCACTGTGAAGTGATACAGCAAATGATAGAGGACATGAACATCACAGACGATTACCAGAGAAACGTATCTCTTGTTTGCGATGAAATGAAGTTGAAATCGGGTCTGGCAGATTCATCCTCCACTGGACATCTCCTTGGTTTTGTAGATGTTGGGGACATCAATGATGAGTTCAGGGTGTTTGAGAGACGCATCAAAGAAGACACTGCTGAACTGGCCACGCATGCATTCATGATAATGGGAGTCCAAAAAAAAACGACTCAGTGTTGAAGGAAAATTTGTATTTTGTTACTCTTGGTGTTTTACAACATTTATTTGTTTTGATGGTGTTGAGAGGTTGTTAAAGATTATGTTATAAATGTATTAAAGTATTTGTTTTATTGTGGTGTTACGAAAATTCAATTTTAAACAAAAGAAAATCCAAAAATTGTATTTAAATTATACCATTAATCAGTTTGTAGAATGTCTAAAAATGTCTAAAAGTTTCCATATTTACATTTTTACTGGTATATTTAGTAAAATGTTATGTATAGAATGTTATAGGGTGAGAATCTGTTTAAATATTTTTAAAAAAAATAGATTTTCATTAGTTTTTATTGAACTTTTGGAATTCATAGTAATTAAAATTGTTTTATTTTTTAAGTAATGTTTAATCTGAAGTTTTTATGTTTTTTAAATTAAATAAATGATGCATTTGTTAATGGTAATTTTCCAGGTGGGGGTGTTGGCTAAAACGCCAGATTACAAGAGAAGGCAACTCAAACTTGCTGAGCCTGGAGATGATGGTCATATCATAAGCCTTACCTTATAGGGAGAGCAAGCTGTACCTGACATTACCCCCGGACTGCAAGTGTAAATGACAATATCCATCACTCTTAGATCAATAATGACAATCAAGCAAGTAATGATAGCAAAAGAAATCAGGAGACAAAACAATATAGACAAATATTAATACTGACCAACTGATCTTTATGAAATTTTCAATTAAGTTTTGTCGTCAGTTCATGAACTAGCCGACAGCCTTACCAAACTTGAAGGTAAATTTGAAAATGATGAACTGGTAAATGAAAAAAAAAAATCTTTGTAAGATAGTGGGAAGATTAATCCCTCAAGGTATGATAAGGGACCAGGAAATGTTTATACTGTCCCGACAAAGAATAGGTTCAAAGTCCTTGCGAATAAACAGAGCCTTCTACTTCGATGTCCACTAGCGACTGGATCAACAAGTACTGAGAAGGGCATCGCCAGCGCCTCTTCTTTGAGCTACCGGATGCTGTCCTCGAGCTACCTGGTGCTGTCCTCGAAGGCACTGAGGCCAAGCCTTTGATGTCGATAAGCGACCAGATCAATGAGTTCTGATAAGGGCATCACCAACGCCGCTTGTCTGAGCTACCTAATGTTGTCATCGAAGGCGACTCGATGATCAAGCACATCAGGGGCAGACTCCTGAGCCAAAACAAGGGGCAAAGGTGGCTGAGATCCCCTCAAAGAAGGCTATTGAGGGTGTAAAGATAAAGGGCGACATACATGTTGGGACAAACGACTTGTTGAAGGGTAATGGAAGTACATCCACTGCCGATGAAGTCATAGCCTTAGCAGACGTGATTTCAGCAAAAGGGTGTGAAGTTTACTTGTCTAGTATTAAACACCGCAGGTGGGAATTAGTTCATCAGGGGCGCAGTGTCGATGGGGTAAATGAGTGATCAAAAAGAGCTGCCCTTGAAAGGAGATGGGTTTTCATTGACAACGATAACATAGATGACATATGCAGGCACCAAGGAAATGTAGCATCTTACTCCCTATACAGGGCAGTGTTCCACGACCTGAACTTACAGTTTTACAAGCCCAAGAAAGATGCCTGGAGTCTTTGTGAGACTTATCACCGTGGGACCACAATGGAAAAGGAAGGCATTAAAGAAAATTATCTGAAGCATACTGCCGAGATGAAGAAAGTTAGAGAGCTGAAGGAAGCTTCAAAAGCAAGATCATGTAAGGAAAGCACACATGTATTTATATATTCAACTTGCAACAAGTTTTCTGTTTGCCTATAAGTCGGCAAGGTCTGAATTATTTTACTAGAGGCGCCTGAGTAACTTCAATTTCACAATTTTTTAACTTGCCTCTTGGGATTGTATGTGTTTTTTTGTCACATGAAGGTATCATCAAGCATGGAGCTTGTGAGATCGCACCTTATCTTCACAGCTACCTGTGCTTTCTTGATCAGAGAGGAGTCAAGGAAGTGAAAATCTTTGCTGATGGGTGCATAGGACAGAACATGAACAGCATCGTTGCAACCACGTTACAATGCTTTGTAGAACACTCCTGCTCCATCCAAGTCATCACCCTCCGCTACTACGTGACAAACCATGGGCAGTCAGAGGGAGATGCTGTTCAGTGTTATACAATGTAGTATGGACCATGTGAGTTGGCCGGCATCATTAACATGGCAAGAATCCAACCTCGTGTACATGTAGATATAAGAACAGTAACAAGGAGGTTGTGAGAAATCACGAGAGAGACAGACATGCCAACAGTAAGCCTAGAGATCGAAGCCATTTCCCTCTCCGAACCTCCTTTAACCAAATCAAATCAGCCTTCAGCACGTATCAAAGACGCCTCACTACCCCGGATTTCATCACTCGAAGCCCCACTCGCCCTATCCTTCCTGGATTTCACTGAGTCCGCCCACTTCCTTTCTTGACCCCTACCCCATCTATGATCTCCCCAATTAAGGACACCATCCCGATGGACATTGATGACCGTAACACACGTGCACCTTCCCCAGAAACCCAGCCACCAACTTCCCCTCTCCAAGAAACTCCGTCCCTGGCTGATGACACCCAACCACCACCAGCTTTCCCTCTCCCAGAAACCCCGTTCCCGGCTAAAGACACCCAAACACCACCAACTTCCCCTCTCCAAGAAATCCCACCCCATCAGCATGATGACGACGGAATAAGCATAAATGCGAACCCTGTCGACCCGTGGTAGGAATATACTAATGTCACTGGAAACCAAACTTCAAACCAAGAGTACCCCATCACCAAATTAATGGACAGATGCTGTATTTCTATCAAACAAAACCCGGACTCAACACGCACCGAGGCCTGCAGCGAGACTCAGAGCTATTTTCACATGTTAAAAAGTAGAGAAAGTGTTGCCCGGGTCTTCGAGACTCTTCACCTTCCCGGAGGAGGGTTTTATACGAGATTCAAGTATAAAGTTCGCAAGTTTTAAAGCCTCCTCTACCCTATTCTTAGTGAGACTTATCACTGTGGGACCACAATGGAAAAGGAAGGCATCAAAGAAAATTATCTGAAGCATACTGTCAAGAAGAAGAGAGTTAGAGAGCTGAAGGAAGCTGCAAAAGCAAGATCATGTAAGGAAAGCACACATGTATTTTATATATTCGACTTGCAGCAAGTTTTCTATTTGCCTATAAGTCGACAAGGTCTGAATTATTTAACTAGAGGCTCCTGAGTAACTTCAATTTCACAATTTTTTAACTTGCCTCTTGGGATTGTATGTGTTTTTTGTCACATGAAGGTATTATTAAGCATAGAGCTTGTGAGATTGCATCCTATCTTCACAGCTACCTGTTCTCTCTTCATCAGAGAGGAGTAAAGAAAGTGAAAATCTTTGCATAGGACGGAGCAAGAACAGCATAGTTGCAACCACGTTACAATGCTTTGTAGAACACTCCTCCTCTATCCAAGTCATCACCCTCCGCTACTATGTGACCAACCATGGGCAGTCAGATGGAGATGCTGTTTACAGCGTTATACAATGTAGTATGGACCATGTGAGTGAGATCATGATCCCGGGACAGTTGGCCGGCATCATTCGCATGGCAAGAATCCAAACTCGTCCCTACTGCATTAGGGAAGTAACATCACAAGATGTAAGGGACTGGAAGACACTCAGTCAAGTGAGTGGCATTCTTTGTGTCCGATATGCATGGAAGATCATATTGAAAATTTAATAATAGTCTTTGGAAGGTAGGGCAAATGAAATTAATTTGATTAGAAGCCAAGAAATGTTTATTTCTTGGATTATTTGAAAATGAAAGTGAGGGCATACGCAATTAAATGCTGCGGCAGGCAGCCAGTAAAAACATTTGTTTAATAAAATCATGCCATGCTGAGGGCAGGTGTAAAAGCCCATATCAGTCGTTCCCATGTATGGAGTCCCACTACTGTAGGTCAAGTAGTAAGTGCCAGTACCTATCTCCGGATCTGAATTTGTCCATGATGTACGACATGTACAGGCAGAACACCAAGGAAATGTGGCATCGTACTCCCTCTACAGGTCAGTGTTCCACGGCCTGAACTTGAAGTTCCACAAGCCGAAGAAAGATGCCTGAAGTCTTAGTGAGACTTATCACTGTGGGACCACAATGGAAAAGGAAGGCATCAAAGAAAAGTATCTGAAGCATACTGTCAAGAAGAAGAAAGTTAGAGAGCTGAAGGAAGCTTCAAAAGCAAGATCATGTAAGGAAAGCACACATGTATTTTATATATTCAACTTGCAGCAAGTTTTCTGTTTGCCTATAAGTAGGCAAGGTCTGAATTATTTTACTAGAGGCGCCTGAGTAACTTCAATTTCACAATTTTTGAACTTGCCTCTTGGGATTGTATGTTTTTTTTTGTCACATGAAGGTATCATCAAGCATGGAGCTTGTGAGATTGCATCTTATCTTCACAGCTACCTGTGCTTTCTTGATCAGAGAGGAGTAAAGGAAGTGGAAATCTTTGCTGATGGGTGCATAGGACGTCAGAACAAGAACAGCATAGTTGCAATCACGTTACAATGCTTTGTAGAACACTCCTCCTCTATCCAAGTCATCGCCCTCCGCTACTACATGACAAACCATGGGCAGTCAGAGGGAGATGCTGTTCACAGTGTTATACAATGTGAGTGAGATTATGATCCCGGGACAGTTGGCCGGCATTATTCGCATGGAAAGGATCCAACCTCCTCCAAACTGCGTTATGGAAGTAACATAAGAAGATGTCAGGGGAGTTACATCAGAAGATGTCAGTGACTAGAAGACACTTAGTCAACAGAGTGGCATTCTTTGTGTCCGATATGCATAGAAGATCATATTGAAAATGTAATAATACTCTTTGTTCAGATAAAGGTATTTTAATAAAAAAATAATTTCAGGGAAGTAACATCAGAAGATGTCAGGGAAGTTACATGTACATCAGAAGATGTCAGGGGAGTTACATCAGAAGATGCCAGGGAAGTTACATCAGAAGATTTCAGGGACTGGAAGACACTCAGTCACCAAAGTGGCATTCTTGTGTCCGATATGTATGGAAGCTCATATTGAAAATGTAATAATACTCTTTGTTCAGATAAAAGTATCTTAATTAAAAATAAGGTTAAGGGAAGTAACATCAGAAGATGTCAGGGGAGTTACATCAGAAGATGTCAGGGAAGTAACATCAGAAGATGTCAGGGGAGTAACATCAGAAGATGTCATGGAAGTAACATCAGAAGATGTCAGGGAAGTAACATCAGAAGATGTCAGGGGAGTAACATCAGAAGATGTCAGGGAAGTAACATCAGAAGATGATAATATGCTAATTAGGTTAATTATTATGCTAGTAAGGTTAATTATTTTTTGTTCAACATGATTGACCTCCGAGATAAATATTGGTTGTCATAAAAAAAAAAATATTCATTAAATTGTCATTCCAGATTTTTCTGGATAAAAAATTTACTAATTATGTTGATTAGGCTAATTATACCACATCTACATGGAATATCTTCTCATGAATTAATGTGTTGTCTTAATAATAGTGATTTACAATGATGCATTGCACTATTTTCAGGATTTCTAGATCTATAAACAATGACAATGAAGTCCATACATTGTCATATGCTAATTAGCTCATTATGCTAATTATGCTATTTAAGACAATTGCATTACTTAACAATATGAACTGAGAGGTGTTTCATCAACATCTGTCAACCAATAATTAGTCAGCACTAACAAAAAAAGTTTCACGGAGCTCTCTGACAAACTTTGACAAATTGTCAATAGACTTTTAATTTGCAATCGAGTTGGATGAGCCTACTGACTCATTAGGCCAAGCCCACTCTCTGAGGCGCAAGTCATAGTAAATTCAATAATTCATGGAGTGGTTTTAATGTCATTGACCAGACATTGTGGGAACAGTTGAAGATTGAAAAGATAACCTATAGATCTACTAGATGTAGCAAGAAGCTATACCCATATACATCAAAGAAACCTTTGACAACCATTGGTCCTTTCTTCAGAGCCAAGGTAGAAGTGAGAGATAGGAAGTCTGATGCAGAATCTTTCATGATAAAGGAGAAGGGAGAACCTTTGCTGAGAACAAGCACAGCTAGAGAGTAGGGAGTGCTGCATGTTGGAGTTCCTCACATTAAATGCATTACAGTCGTATGCTGACTTGAAGCATGAATTTGCACCAGTCTTCCAAGGAGTTGTTAAACTGAAGAGCCAACAAAAGGCTGTTCATAGGGAGCAAAAAAAGATTGGAAAGTCAAGCAAAGATCTCTCACTGGCTGATAGAGTGTTTACAGTGTTTATTTTGCCTCAAAGTAGCAGTGTTTAAAGACAGATAGTAGAGGGAATTGGTTTGTAGCCAGAGACCATCGAGGGTAGGAACTCCAGGTCAAAGCAGCGCAGGGTCTGTCATGGCCGTGTCGGTAATGAGGCAGAAGAGAAACTACAAGTTAGTCGTAGCAGTATAAGTGGTATGTCTATGCTTGAGAGTGTAGACTCTACCTTTGAGGAATTAGACAAATGTAGGGAAAAGATAAGGCCTCAAGAGAAGAATTAGATGACTTTAGGAGAGAAGTGGCTTAATCAATTGGAAGCAGAGCATAGGGAAGTCGTTAATTTGCGCGAACAAGAATGTAAGACTCTGCGAAGTGTGATGAAAGAGGCGACATAGGTATACTAGGGTGTTAGATGTACAAAGGATGAGAGCGAATGTTCGCAAGGAAAGTGAACAAAGAGGGCTCAAAAAAAGCTAGAAGAATAAGAACAAGAGGAAGAGGCAAAGGCAAACAAAAAAGTGTTCAAACAAGGAAATACATACTATACCAAATTACGAGAGGCTTATCAAGATTTGTTAACAAACTATGGTGTTGGCGCAAAGAATTGAGAAGGGCTTGTTAAAACAGTGTTTGATAAACTTAACAAGCATAAAAGTCCCAGACTTGCCAAAAAAGAGCACGGCAAAAAATTTGTAAGGAAAAATCCAAAACCAAATATTAATTCGCAAAGGAACTTGGTTTGGCAATAGTAATTTGTCTCTACGCAAAAGTTTGTTATTAGTGTACTGTTTTATTCCCAAAATGCCGTATAAACAAACTGTGTATGAAACATGTATTTCATCAGCAGATAGTGACTCTGATAATAGCAACGTTTTGACAACCTCTAAGGAGACCATAGCGGATTATTTTTCATACTATCGTGTCTGTCAGTGGTCGCTGGAGACAAAACTGCACACTAACCAACCCATTGGAGGCCCTGGAATTACTGTTGAAATAAGACGATTATAAATTTGGCAAAACAACAGACCTTCATTTCTAAGGAGCGCGATCGCGCCGGCGCTCCTACAGCGCTCCTAAAAAGTAATCAGGAGAGTTGTTTACAGCGCTCCTTGGTTTCAATGTTTTCCTTCAGTTAAAAATCCCGTTTAGGGTGCATGTTTGTGGCCGATCGCACCAGCAAAATTGTCAACAAATCGCCATTTTAAGCTTCTAGCAACTTGTCAGTCATTCTCCGAAACAATGCATGTCCTACTAAATATTCATGAACACCAGAGCTGCCAACCTTGTGCAACCAAAAAAAGGAATCATGATGGCAAAAAAAAGGAATTTCAAGCAAAAAAAAGGAATTCATAAAAACGAAACTTACAACCACGCGCGACACACTTCCAATGCAGAAATGTTCATTCATCATGCTGTTTTTTGGTGGTTATTTTGGTATTAGCGGCATTTTATTTTTGTGGAGAATATTTTTATCTTCAAGTATGTTTAAAATTAGTTTTATATTGAATTTAGGGCAGTTATTTGACGTGCGGTATGTACAAAAAAAAAAAAAAAAAAAAAAAAAAAAAAAAAGCTAAAAAAATTAAAAAAATTATTAAAAAACGTATTTTATGAAGAAAAAACGTAATACCGTAATTTGGAGTAAAAAACGGAGTAATTCCGGCAAAAACGGAATGGTTGGCAGCTCTGGAACACTATAACTTCGTCACAAATTTCAACCACTTACATCGCACTTTCTATCGACTTTCGTTACAATTTATACTTGAGTCACACGATTGGCTAGAAAAAATCAATCATCGTTACTTCTAACCAATAAGCAGCGCTGTACCATAACACTCCCAGCACTGGAGTTTCCCGTGCGCTATTTAGTCCACTGCAAAATGGCAGCACTGCCCCGGGGGAATCAAGTGTCCCTTTCCACATTTTTGAAGTGGGATATACACACCTCATTTTCCCACGAAACTATTACTACTGAAGGTGGGAAAACTCTTGTCACGCACGCGAGCTGTAATTCCTGCTCTAAATATATTCAAAAAATCAAAAATGACGGGAGAGTGAAGGGCCAGGCTTTGAAAGACATTGTCAAATTCGCCGAGAATGGCACCAGCTTCATATCCAGACACACACTAACCAGAAACTGGCGTGACTCATTGGTAAGCATTTCTGTTTTCTTTAAATAAAGTATTAATATATAAACTGATTTTTGTCAGATTTCTCAAGATTTAACATTGCTTTTTGATCACAAGTGTACACAACTTTGTCGTGGCAATGTAGTTGTAGTTACTGTTTGCGTACGCGCGCTCGTGTTAGCCTAGCCTACATTGAGTCGCGAGCATTCATGTTCATTGATCGTGTTGTTCAGATCAGTGTGTAGGGTACAGTGCGGTGCATGTACATTTTCTGTCGCACGAGTTTCGTGATTTGCATAAATAAATAGCTCTACGAGGCGTGGCCTTTTGCCGATTGGTTATTTGAGTGTTATGTTTCATTGATGAATATTTATGGATCCGAATGTAAACTTTTTCAAAACAAAATATTATATGTAAATAATACTATTAAAGGTAAATAGGAAATATTAAATTTAAGTAATGAAAAAAATTAAATACTAGTCTACTAATTTTTTTTTTTTTAAATAAATGTCAATGAGGGAAAAAAAGGGAGAATTTGTTTTTAACACATGAATAGATGGCATGTAACGTCACCTACCGTTTAGTCGCCACTCCATTGATTCGCCACATGCTACGTCATATATACACTCGACACCTATCCACACAAAATTAAGAGCCGCGTAGGTCTCAAAGACTAGGTAAGTAAAAAGTTAAGAAATATCGCTACGCCTTGGTGCCTCGTCCTTTTTTAGTGGGCGGGAATAATTTATGCCGTAGGCCTATATGAACTTAGAATGGATATGCCTAGAACAAAAAAGCATGTTGAAGATGTACATGTATGTTGTACTGTGCATATATTGCATGTATTGTATACATTATAATAGGGTTTATTGTGAATATCTGTAAGTACGGATACTTTCAATCCTTATTGCTCCTAAACAAAAAATATTATATCTCTGAAACTTTTATATGTTTTAGTGAACATGTCAGAGATTGCATTTCATGAAAAATGTTGTCAAGGTTACGTGATCCACAAGGTCAATTTCAAGGTCAAATCTTAGGTCAAGAGGTCAAAGTACCCCCAACATGTACAAATTTTCAAAATGGCGGCAGATTTGGAATCCTTATTGAATACCCTTTCCAATAATACAAATTTTGTGAAGATTGACCCATTAGGTCCCGAAATACAAGGGTTCAAAGGTAGGCCCGCCACCCCCATTTTTGAAAAAATCTCAAAATTTGGTGGGCCGTATCTCCCAAACCCCTCACCCGATTGACCTAAAATTTTGGATTTGGTGCTGTGAGATCACACTCAACAAGTACACAAAGTTTCATCAAAATCAAAAATGGTCGGGTTAAAACCATTGGGTGATTTGACATGGAATGACCCCTCTTTGCCTTTACTATAATGTGCTGGGCAGCACGTGACTACAGTTGTCTAAACTAGTCTCATTGTGGTAGATGTATCTTTCCTCTTTGATATATTATTGCAGATGACTGTACACGCACCTTTCCCTGAAGTGTCTGTACTATTCTCTCATTTTGTTTCGAATTCTATCCCATAATCATATTGCTGTTAAGTTAAAATGTCAAAATGCATTATTTTTCTCTTTCAGCTGCATGTCTTTAACGCATTCTGTGTTCTTTCTTTTTCGTCTCAATCTTTTCTTTCATGAATATATTTTTATCTTTATATGCTTTTCAATATATTATTTTGCAAAAAAAATCACCTTTTTATTATATTGATTTTCACCGTTTATTATTTCTCTATTTGGCTGATACCCTTTCAACATACAATTTATTTTTGCTGGTGATTGCATACTTAAACCTTCAGCCATGCCTGGCAAAAGGACTTCTAAGTACAGGTCATGGTCAGCCGAGGACATGCAAATTGCATATGATGACGTTACACAGCATGGAATCCCCATTTCTGTCGCGGCAAGGGACAATAATGTTCCTAGAAGGTCTCTTGGCGACAGGGTGCACGGAAAAGTAAAGATGGATGCCAGAATGAGAGCGGCTACGAAATTGCCCGAAGCGATAGAAAGGGATTTGATTACTGTCATCGACTACATGGCATCAAAGGCCATACCGATGACAATAAATCAAATCATGCTACAGGCATGGGTACTTGATAAGAAGTGCGGTGGAAAGAAGTTTGGCGTGAACGGCCCAAGTTACAACTGGTGGATTCGATTTAGAAAGGCATATCCAGAGACTGCCCTCAAGCTGAGGAGGCCCGATCGGCTAGACAGGGCAAGGATCACAAGCTCAACGGTAGACAATCTCCGGGAGTACTTCCAGCTTCTAAAGGGCATTTTGCATCGGTATAATTTAATGGACAAGCCCGAGAGGATCTACAACGCTGATGAAACGATGGTAGATCTGAACAAATCAACGCAGTTGGTGGTGGAGCCTGCAAGACACAGGCATGCTCATTCAACGACTGTGGCTGGAAGCCAGCATGTTTCAATGATGTGTTGTGTTTCTGCATCAGGTGCAGTTATGCCACCTAATATTATATTCAAGGATGCTTTCCCAGGTGGAGACTATACGAGAGACGGGCCTGACAACTGTCTATACTCCAAGTCGGACAGCGGGTTCATTGACGGGGAGTTGATGAGAGGCTGGTTTCAGAAAGTATTCCTCAAACACTGCCCACAGGACCGAAGTGAAGATAACCCAGTGCTACTGATTCAAGACGGCCACGCCTCGCATCATGACCCGCTGCTCATCCTCAAGGCGATCGAGGAGCATGTCATCCTCCTGGAGCTGGTTCCACACACGACCCACCTCTGCCAGCCGTTAGATGTCTGCGTGTACAAGTCCTTAAAGAGTAACATCGGGCGCTTCATTAAGATTGGACAGGCTCTGCGAGGATCGCTTTGGATCCCGAAGAAGGAGTTCCCAAGGCTGCTGAGAACGCCATTTGAGAAGTCGATGACCATCCACAACATAAAGCAGGGTTTCAGGAAATGTGGAATTTACCCGTTCAACCCTAATGCTATCGACAAGGATCAGCTCGTGAGATCTAGGTTGATACCCTCGACAGATGTGGATTTGGCGGCCCCTCCTGTGTACAGGTATGCGGATGCTGCCACTCAGGTTGAGGTAGGTAATCCGGCAGTGCAAGTAGCAGTACAAGTGCCAGTAGAAGAGCCAGAACAAGTTCCAATGCGAAGACAAGGCAGACAGCTTGTAGTTGCAGAAGTACACAGGGGTCAAAATCAAGAAGACTTAGATGACCAAACAGAACAAGAGCAACACGAACAACCAGAACCAGAACATGAGGAAATTCAGGTAGAGCGTCCTGCACGCAGCGATGTATATGAGAACCCCCTTGTAAAGTTTGGTGTGGTTTCACCCGAGGTCGCTGAAGTATTCTACCCTGCAGAGGAAGTGATTCCAGCTGGTAGAAAGGTCGCTGTGAGGGGAAGAAGCAAAGCCTGCATCCTTACTTCTGCAGAAGCCAAGGAACATTACATTGAAGAACTACGACGAGTCGAAGAAGCACAGGAGAAGAAAGAAGAGAGGAAGAGAAAAAGAGCTCAAGCCCAGGAAGAGCGTAGGAAGAGAAAAGAAGAGAAGGACAAGAACAAGGCGAAGAAGACAAAGAGAGCAGCAAAGAAGACGACGGAACGAACAGCAACACTACTGCAAGAGGAAGAATCACAGATAGAGACCCAAGAGATAGACGAGGAGGAAGAAGAAGTTCTAACAGATGAAGAGATTGAAGAGATGGAGGTTTCAGACGAAGAAGAACAGAAGGAGGACAGGAAGGAAGATTATTGTTGTGTTTGTGGGTCATATTTTTATGACGAGGCTCCGAGAGAGCAGAAAAGATGGGCAGGTTGTTCGTTCGCAAATTGCGATAGTTGGTGTTGTCGAGTGTGTTTGCCAGATAAGTTCGACTATGACTCCGACTACTTTTGTGATGATCACCAACTGGCCTCAGTTGGAAAGCGGGTCCGTGTTGAGCCTTAGAGTTAGACATAGTTAGATGTTATATATCTATTGTAAATAAATATAATGCTGGAAGAGAGGCCATATTGGTTGACCCCCAGGTTTTTTTGTTTTTATTTTAAAATTCTAATTCTTATTATGATTATCTTTGTCGTTACTAATCAAATAATTGCGCACGTATCATAATTCGAATTAAAGTGTACAGAAAAAGATTATTGGAATAAAGACCATCCTTATTTGTAGTGCTAAGCGTAATACTTGTAACATTTTTCCTATAACTTTTTAAATAGTGGATAATAAAGCATCTAAAATGATGTTGACCATTGTATAGACATACTGTATTGCAGTAATCCTATACAGGGTTTATTTCTGGTCACAAATTAAATGTTTGTTGGCGTTGTTGTCATGCATTCCTGTGTTACTAATTTGTAACATTACTGTGGTCTCTCTGCAGTTCTCCTGAACGCAACTTTTTCCATCCGATTTCACTTATTAATGTTTTCTCTGGCAACTCAAAGCGCGAGGCAAGATCAATCAGCTAGCTCCAAGCTTTATCAAGAATTTTCTTGCATTCAAATAACTAATACATTTGTGATTTAATTTTTTACATGAAAGTTTCAAAAATGATCTGCAGACAATCTAAATGATGTACAGTGTATATAATGTATATTTTGTTCAGCGGGATGATACATGTACGTCCTCAGCTGTAAAATGAAATGTTTAGATAATGCACAGACATGAGTTTTGCTTTTTTTTTCAACAGGTGTTATAAAAGAATCCGTCCATTCCTGCCTTTGTATTCTGAAACATGGAAATATATCAACAGGATTTCAAAAATGATCTGCAGACAATCTAAATGATGTACAGTGTATATAATGTATATTTTGTTCAGCGGGATGATACATGTACATGTATATCTTCAGCTGTAAAATGAAATGTTTAAATAATGCACAGGCATGAGTTTTGGTTTTTTTTTTCAACAGGTGTTATAAAAGAATCCGTCCATTCCTGCCTTTGTATTCTGAAATATGGAAATATATCAACAGGATTTCAAAAATGACCTGCAGACAATCTAAATGATGTACAGTGTATATAATGTATATTTTGTTCAGCGGGATGATACATGTACATGTATATCCAGTCAGCTGTAAAATGAAATGTTTAAATAATGCACAGACATGAGTTTTGCTTTTTTTTTCAACAGGTGTTATAAAAGAATCCGTCCATTCCTGACTTTGTAATCTGAAACATGGAAATATATCAACAGGACGAGATACAACCTTCGTCGTATGATAAATTAATGCAGCATTGAATTTGGGGGACAAATAGTTCTCTCAAAGTATTATAGGTACATTTTTGTATTATAAGGTTGTAAATAGTTGGTGTGAAATTGTCTTTTTACCGTTGGGGGCCTACGTTTCCCTTTAGGCATATTTGGCTTGAATTTAACGCTGTGTTTACAACAACAAAAAAGTTCCTTGAGTTTTGTTTTTATTATGGTTCACTCCCACAAATTTTTTCATCTTGAACCTTGAAGTTCATAATAAAATAAAAGAAAGAAAGCGCACTTTCGTTGCGAAGACTTAAACTTGGTCTATGTAATGATATTTTTTGATGAGTACGAGTGTGTCAAGACTTAAACCAAAATACGATGATACAGTTCCAATATTAATTTGAAAAAATCCAATATTCATATTCGTTTTGATTTAAGCTATACTTAACATCATACAGTTGGTATAATGTAGATCATGGATAAATCACACGCATCATCCTGTAAGCTCCGAATACGATAACCAATGTTAGGGCAATAATGTGTACAGACAGACGGGAAGAGATGAGCACATGTCAAGTTATGGGCCTAATGTGTGGTTAAACATTGATTGGTTAAATCGGGCACCGATTTCTGAAGATTGGGCATGGCCAAGCCTCGCACTGACAGCGTGGGCTGTCGCACAAGTCGGTTAGCTTATCGTGTTCAGCTTCCCCTCAAACCTCCGGACCCTGCTGCTCGAGCTACTACGAGCACTTGCTCCGTTCTAGCTGTAAAACTACCAGCACGTGACATGTAATTACGTCATTAAAACCACGCCTTCTCCTATCTCTTCCACAAACGTGAAGGGCACTGGTCCGTAAGCAATCTTGATATGGGTTTGGTGTTTGATTCTGCTTCGGCAGAATATTGAATTGTTTTTTTTTTCTTCTCTCTCTCTCCAGCACATGTCTGGTGGTTATCTTGGAAGCTGACACAGCGATAAGAACACCACTCTTTTCAACAGAGTGTGAGTCAGAAAAAGAGCGAATGATCGAGAGGTAAAGGGAAGAATAAAGAAAACGACTGGAGAACAAGATCAGAGAGTGAAAAGGATGAATAATAGCGCAACTAAAGAGAGAGGAATAAAGGGGAGAAGTGAGTTTGAAATAGATGCGAAGGGAAAATATTGTTCGGCAATTAGCATATATATTTATTCTTTCAGTTTCTTCATTCTTCCGAATCATTCTCTTACTCTCTCTGTATTTCTATCTCTCTCTCTCTCTCTCCATCTCCACCTCCCTCCCATCTTTGATAAATATCTTGTGTTTGGTGTGAGAGAACGTGACAGAAAGGAGTGTTGATAGACGTTAACATCTTATCATGCCGACAACATATTATCAAGGATTTTCAAGATAACTGTTAGACATTTTGACACCACCCCTTATACACAGATTCGGGCGACTTCTGGTGGAAGTGCGCCCTCATAAGGTGACGCCATAACTGGGGGGCGTCTGACTGCAGCTAGCTAGCTTACATTGCATTGCAGCGCATGCAAAAGCGCAGCGCGCTAAAATATATGCAAGAAAATTAAGCACTGACGTAGTGCAGTTTGATACCGTATGTTGCATTGACCTCGTCAGCTCAATTAGATCTTCCTCTTCTTCACTTGGTTGTCTCCAGTTTGGAGAACTGCAGGTGGTGCAGGATGACATATATATCATGCAGGACTACGTTGACATGGTGACATAATACTACGTTTAACATGTAAGTCAAGTACAAAACTGAGAGAAGAGTTGTAACTGTTAGTGTTAGAGTTCTAATAATATTTGCCGGGACACACAGAGCGTGTGTACGGTGTACCGTTGTAACGTTACGTTAATAGACCTATGTTGAACAGACATAGATCTAGATTCTAACTGGTCTAACGTTAACAGTTAGGGATCTAACAGTTAAATCTAATAATTTCATAATGGATATTATACTAGAGGTTATAAGGAAATGGTGTGTTCATTTATTTAGGAGTTCTTTCGTGGATGGAACTTGTAGTTGGCTGGTACGGTTGTAAAGGTGGTCAGCTGCAGTGGTCTGAGTGATCAGGACAGGGACCGTGTGGGCCTGCCTTGATATACAGTTCTTCTGGTACTCTATTTCAGGAGGTACGATTACACAATGTTTAATGTTTAAATGTTTTCATGATCATTGTTGTATGAAGACTTGCATGAAAATAACTGAATATTCTATTGGTTAATAATTGGTGATCTATACAGTAAATTCAAGTATAATGTTATCCATGAATTTTATTTGTTTAATTCATTTATGATATCTATACATACGACACAGAGAGTGATGTTATATATTGTAAAGCAAACTGGTTAATAATGGATTGGGTCGTGTGTTATAAGGTCGCCGCCTTTTGCGTTACATGCCAAGTTTACT
This sequence comes from Strongylocentrotus droebachiensis, assembly GCA_035222895.1. Taxonomy (NCBI): domain Eukaryota; kingdom Metazoa; phylum Echinodermata; class Echinoidea; order Camarodonta; family Strongylocentrotidae; genus Strongylocentrotus; species Strongylocentrotus droebachiensis. Next base: position 109,996 of record JAVYIG010004953.1, read on the forward strand.
ACGCACAGCGCCTTCTTCACTTCAAAAACCTGTATCTCCTAAAGTATACACCCTACCCTACAAAAGTATACATTTTCTGAAAGGAAATTCCACAAGGAATCTAAATCTGCATTGAAAAAGTATACCATGTGCAAGATAAAAAAGTTACGAGGACTAGACATCTAGTCTGAAGAAATTTACATTTTTTTTTAAATCTCATTGTTTTTATCATAACAATATCTACATCACCTAAATGGCAAAAATATTGTTATATTCTGGTAGAAGACATTAAAACCTTTCAAACAATGTATAATTCCCTATATTTTACAGTTTTAGAATTAAAAATACAATGACCTGAACTTTAGCATTAAACAAATAGCGATTTTCAAAGTTGTTAGGTGGTTGGATCTTGCCAAGTACTATTGCAACATTAAACCCATTTTTTAGTGATATGATGGTATAAAGCAGCTCATAAGCTTCAATTTGGTACCAAATTTATAGTCATATTCCAAAAATTGGCAGAGAAATTTAAGTTTTCCCAAAATCAACCACAAAATCTCAAATTTCCCATTGACTTTGTACAGGCTGCGCCGCTTCCGGCACCACCCCTACTGTCCCCTACTTAAAACGTCGTAACTCCGCCAGAGTCTAGAACAATGATATTTCACAGGGAGCTAGCACACTAATTGAGCTTCAAAATGATACCAAACTTGTTAAATAAACTTTATTACTTTTGGAAAAATTTACAAATTAATGCTGAAAAATAGCAAAGAGCGTAACAGCACCACCCTATTTGGGTGGCGAGCTCATAACACACGACCGTTGTTTCTTGAAAGCCTTATTGTTGGGATGATTTAAATTAATCAAGCTAATAGTGTCATTTTCTTCTGTTAGGACAAAGAAAGAATGATGTATTGAGTATTTGAATTATCAGATGCTAAGTTAGATATAATATTAATAAGGTGAAGACTAATGTGACAAGACAAAGCTTTGTTGTTGGTCTTTAAAAGTGACCTCTTTATTGGTAAAAGGAATAAGTGAGAAAAACTTGATTGCACTTGGTTGATTTAGGGTTCATTCTTTTTATTATAGGTGTTCAGCTTAATATGAGATGATGAGCTGTATAGCTATTGATTTGAAGACATCGTAGCTACAACTCCCCTCCCCCCTCCCCCTACAATTTCCAGACCAAGATGGATAATTGGGTCGACGACATTCGCCAGTGGCCTTTTTTAACAGATCAAGGTAGGCCTATGATTTGTACCACAAACAATCACGAAGACGAAGTAAAAAACAATTCTTTTTATACTAGTCTAAGTTAAGTCTAACAAGTTACAGTCGAGATCGGCAGCCTTGCATACCTTCAGTGACTCGATCAAACAATCTAAAGTTATGGGGCACTTGACGGCGAGGCTACTCGTCAGCTGCTGCTTCGCGACCGGCGGAGAGCCGCTGATTGTAAATTGTCCGTCGCTCCAGTGGAGTTTCGGAGTAAAATATTCGTGTTAATTCACCTTTTTCTCGTCAGTTTTTTTAGATGATAAATGATATGGGTACCGTCTTCCCTTTTCAATTCTATAGACTAAAGTAAAGTGAATTGTTTATTGTTATTGTCTTCACTTCGTGAATTTTTACAAATAATGGTTCACATTTGTACAGTCAACAAAAAAAGAAATTGACCAGTAATGTATTTAAAAACTGAAAATGATGATGAATACATCATTAAATCCTGATCATCCATGCACACTGATGCATGACATTGATAAATTGCGTTCACATGCAATTTACTTACTTATAATAGATCTAGATCTAGACCTTCTAGACTCTAGATCTAGATCTATATGAATTATAATTTTTTATTTGTTTTAATTCTTTTTAAATAAATTAAATATGGATTTATGGGGGGATTACAGCAATGGCCATATCTAACAGAAGAAGGTATGATGCAATATGTAGTTCAATTACTTTTTACTTAATTTTCTTCATAAAAAAGTGTTAATCTGATAGAGTATTGCCAATGGGGTTTCAACAGGGAAGATCCGCTTCATGTTGCTGCATCGCGGTATGTGTGTGTGTGCAATTGTGCATGGAGCACCCGGGAGAGCGAGATAAAGAGTGACTGCAATCATGTTCAAGCATGATAAAAAGATGATAGGTCTACCATTAAAAAAAAAAATAATGTTTTGTTAAGTTTCTTTTCAAAGATCTATGTGCTTACAATGCGAATGTTGAAATTAATAAAATAAAATGAAATGCAGGAACGAGCAAAATACGTCTCAAAATGAAATTAAATTAAAAAAAAAAAACTTTAAACTGTAAAATCATTAGGCATATGTACTACATGAGCAGGAATTAAATAGTATTTACTTTTTCACCCTTTTTTCGGTAGGTATCCAGGATTACTTCTTAAAGCGTTTGGCCTGTGATGAGCAACCTAATGCTAATTACTGATCTCTGATTGAGGGACAAAACTATCTAAGATCTGGATGGGTTGGTCAAATAACACACCGTTTGCGAAGTACAGAGGTCATCGTGCTGAAGGGAAAAGTGTGATACTCCCAATCCATTAACAAGTACCATGAAGTAGAAGTGACAATACAAAGAGACAAAGCTGAAATACTTGAAGTTAAATGTGACTGTATGGCTAACCAAGGCAGATGCTGCAGCCACACAGCAGGTCTTGCTTACAAGATTAACCAAGCCGCTCTCAAAGGCTACATTGGTGTAGCATGTACAGATGTGGAATGCTTGTGGAATAAGTCAACGTCAACAAATGTTCTCCCAGACTCTGTTGAAAACATCCGTGCTGGAGACAACACTGTTGCCAAATCAACATTTGCAATAACCATGGCATTCGAAACAGATGAAGATGTCATCAGACATTTAACAACTGATCCAGTGGCTGGCCTGGCCGCCATCCCTGGGACAATCTTAAATCATGTTCTCAAGGCTACGGCAGTGAACTTTTCATCAGATAAGGCCCATTTAGGCCTACCGAAGAACCATGGCAATTGTGAGGCCCGAGATTGTGATCTTTGTAACAAGGTGTATGAGAAGTACATTACCTGTGATGAGCAGCAGCGTGAACACCTTGCAACAGCTACCACATCTCAAGATTCAGCACTATGGCAAGATCAACGCAAGATCCGAATTACAAGTAGTGGGGCTTTTGAAGTGCCGAAGAAGGCCGACCCAAAGAATTGGTTGGACAGAAAACTCAAGAACAGATTCATGGGAAACTCCTCTACTCGCTATGGCCAAGAATGTGAACCGATAGCTCGGAGCTACTATGAGCACACCTTCCGCAAGAAAATTACATCTACTGGACTGGTTGTCCATCCAACTGACAACTGGCTGGGTGCTAGCCTTGATGGGATTGTGGACAGAGACACAATTTTAGAGATAAAATGCCCAACTGAAAAGAAACTTGAACAGTACAATGGCAGTTTAACCAACATGCTTCAGGCCAACAAATATGATGTACGTGTTGTGAATGGAAACTACAGCTGGTTCTGGCTATTATTACCAGGTGCAAATAGCAATGCATTGTTCCGGTAAAAGTAAGTGTAATTTTCTTGTGTGGACACCATCTGAGCAAGTGATTGTAGATGTTCTGTATGATCAGGAGTGGGTGGGAAAACAGTTGCATCATCTTAGAGGAATGTATTTTGGACACTTGCTTCCAGCAATTTCTACCATGATAGCTCATGGACACTTGAAGATAAAGGGCCTCTAAACATGTCTAAATTGTTCTACATCAATCAAGAAAGATTTACCGAAATAGTAGAAAATATTAAAACTTATCATTGCACTTTTGTGCTGGTCAAATACTTTTTTGGTAGATCTCCATGATTTAAAGTATATTTCAAGAAATGAGTCAAACACAGTAATTTCCCTGAAAAGTCCTGACCTGAAGCCCACAGTGACACCCAAAAATTTATCTGTCCTTATTAACTGTCAGTTTTTCAAAAGTTTTTTATTACATTATGCTACATGTACTTTGCTCTGAAAACTGGAGTTACACAAATTTGTATTCTAAAAATGTACACTGCAAAACATATGATTGGATATTCAAACAAAATAGGATTAAAAATGAAACTGCCTGTTCTTGTAAAAATTGTAATTCCAGGAAATCAGTAAGATAATCCTAAATCAAGTTCTTGTATGAATCATCTCTGCAAAGAGCTTTTATAGGTTGAACTTTTCTCGGAGTGGGAATATATGTACAAAAATATCAAACATTTTCAAGAAATTAAAGTCTTAAAAATTCACTTTATAGTAGTTATGTTAACAGATAGACCAACACATTCTGCCCTGTAAATTGTGGTCAGGAGCATATAAACTCATCAGCACTGCCCAGTTTCTCACGCTGCCACGTTCAGGGAGTTACAGCCAAGATGATGGCGAATTCCTCGCTGATTTCCTGCAACAGGACGTGCAGGTCCCAGAGGAAGTCGAAGTCTTAGGCATCATCCTGTCAGACAACCCCGATGTCAGTTGTCTTCCTCCAGCAGAGCGCGCTAGCCTCTACAACCTTGCAGGCTACTGTGCAACCAGTGTTAAGAAGAATGAGACAACTTGCGAAACTTGCATGAGTGAGGTGACGGCTGAAGACACAGAAGACACACATCCTGATGCACAGCTCACCATGCTGAAAGAGGTCAAAACTGGATGCCTTCTTCGTGTGTCAGACAAGACATTCAAGATGATATTGACTGTCAAAGCGATGTTCCGCGAGGCTGAAGACAAGCTCATGGATGAAAAAAATGTGAAGAGTGTGCTTCTAGAACGAGCGCAAGAGCTAACTGAAGATGTGAAGTTTGCAGACTGCCATAACATCAAAAGGAAACTTCTTGCGAAGTTTATCACATCACGGCTACATTTCTTCTGCAAGAAGCAAACCGGCAAACGTAAGAAAGAATCATCAAAGAAGTTTAATGAACTTGGTAGCAAAAGCATGGCAATGAGGAAGCTAGCCGCAAAAGTGAAGAGAAATGAATCAAGCATGCAATAAGTAATTTCCATTCTAGTTTTGAACACTTGAAGGGGTGAATATACATGTATGAGAGCAATTAGGCAATGAATATTAACTTTTCTTTGAGCTAAGTACACCATGTAGGTATACATGTACAGTGTATCCTAATACTGGATTCAGGGCAAACAAATGTATATTTCTACAAACTCCTTTTTTTTTAAGTATGCAAAAATATTGTGATACAAGTCATTGATATCACTCTGATTATCTGTTCCCAAGAACAGTCTGAGAGTATTGGTACAAAGAGGATGTAAATCTGTACCTTTAATTTTTTACATTATAATTGCTGTAAGAGAAATCCTGATATAGTATTAAAAGGAGTGTTGAAAAATGACATTCTGATGTGAAAAGAATGTTCTTTTAATAGTGCTATCCTAAATATTTTGCAATTCTGATCACATTTTGTTAACTTTTAGAGCAAAAAAAAAGCACTTTCAAGCGTTGTAAGGGAATTATTCTCACAAAGACTTATGGTTGTTTTTTTTTTCCCTGTATCTCAAAAATTATTCTTGTATTTAACATTTTAAAGTTATTCATAGAATATACAGTAAAGGTGTTTGCAGTGGACACATTCCCTTTAAATACTTGATGATAGATATATCATATTTGTAATATTTATTTGCCAGTTCTTTGCCATGAAAGAAATTCAGTAGAACCATCTTTTTCATTTAGAATGCACAACTTATTTTGAGAACAATATGCTACAACCTCCTTATAAAGAGCACTGTTAAAAGAAACTCTAATTATGAAAAGGTAATTTTGCTGGTCCTGCTTATTTGTATTCTATTCTTTTTTAGCCCTGATATAACAAGGTTTTGATATAAAGAGGTACAGTTAACTTTGCATTAGTCAAATCTGTTAGGATCACAAGAAATAGTTTGACTTACATGTATGCAAAATTTGACATAGGAAATGTAAATAACACATGTTTTGTATAGTTTGGTCAAAAAATTCGACTTAGGGAAAGTTTGACTTATGTGACTTCGAGTTATGCAAGGTTAACTGTAATTTCCTTGGTCCCAAGGAGTTTGTTATAATGAGGACCCACTGTACTGTACTTAGGCATAAACTGAAGTTCTTAGTTTCCAATTTCAAACTTGGCCAAATAGACTTGTTTCTGTTTGTTCATTTTGTGAAATAACCATTCCAATGATGGAAGATTTCCTTGAGCAAGTAGAGATTGACCCATTTTTTGCGCTGTTGCTTGCAAATTGCAGTAGGCCCATGTGTTTTGTTGCATAATTCATGATTATGTACATTTGCTTGTTTAAGCAAAGTTGAATTGTACATTTCAGATAAATAATGATACCCATCACATTCCAGTTTGTTATGTTTGGTAAAAAATTTAGTAATTGATGATCCTGACAGTCCCATTGTGTAATGTCTGAATTTCCAAATTTTTAAGTTGTTTTGTCATGTCAGGGATGTACATGTAGACATGAGTTTGAAGCTTGCCTGGAGAAAATCAAGTTGATGCAGGGTGAGCATATTTTTATACCGCTTTTTTAAAAAGGGCACAATGTATATCTATACTGGAATGGTATGGGAGAAGTTGTGCAGTATCTGGAATTGAAGATGTGCAATGGTATTCAGATTTTCTATTCTAAGTTTAAATTGAATCACTACGTGTACAACTAAAGTACATGCATGTTCAGGTAAAGTTGTGACACTGGGCAAGGATAATATGACATGATTTTCATGGGGAAATACATATATCATTGTCCAAATTTTTAAGTTGTTTTGTCATGTCAGGGATGTACATGTAGACATGAGTTTGAAGCTTGCCTGGAGAAAATCAAGTTGATGCAGGGCGAGATAAATTGTCGCTACTCTCTTTATGTAGGTACTCTACTGGCCAGTACTTTGGAATCCGGGACGCGATTTGTGATGAATTAAATCTGAAGGTGACGGTCAGTCTTAAAAGTCAGGTGAGTTAATGTAGATCTAGTCGTAGACGTAGTCTAGATCTACTTAAACTTAGGTCTAGACTTCGGCTCTGGCTCCTTACCCGGCCTAGACAGAAATAACCGTCTGATTTGGGTCATTTCTTTAATAAAACTGACATTTGTTGACATTCTCCAATACAGACGGTAACCCAGAGATCTCGTACCGTTGGGGTAGCTAGAGCCAGCGATGAACATTTTTCGTTCACGACATTTTCTCCCAGATTTTGTTTATTTAGATCTAGATCTAGACTAAACCTAGACCTAGAACTAGTCTAGACCTAGATCTAATTTTCTGATTTCTAAATCAGATGTAAATTAGGTTGGTAGGCCTAGGTCTATGTCATTTGTCCTAATTACAGTTATCAAAATTTGATAACTTAATATTAAATGCATAATTTACGGACTTACTTAGACTAGACCTATAAGGCTATATGAATTATCCAATTTGTATCTCAGAACTGTGAAACAGTACGTTCATGCACTCGAACATAGGCCTAGAGCTATATATATGACCCGGCGGCCGATATATTTCTGGGTCAACCTACCAAAACATAGCCAATGGCCAATCAGAGCACTCGTTTCGTGCGAGTTCGTTGGTCAAGCCGAGCTGACTCGTACGTAGGTACGGTAGCTATTGGACGTTCGAAAAGAAAAAATGAATATTCATCAACTAAAACCAAGACGGATAATGTTGACGAGACTTTATCAAATTAATCATTAATTTAGGATCTAAATAAGCAAGCTATCGTAAGTCAAATAAGCTATATAAATGTTATTTTTAATTTTTATTATAATGAGACCTTAAGCGTAGAAAATTTTCTCAGCTACAACATATTTCAAGCTGGCAGAAAATCAAGAAAAAAGGAATCAGAATGCATACACCCGGGCATACACTTGGAAGGAGAGAGAATAGTATAGGAAACGTAGGGGTGAAATAAGAATGCAAAGGGCAAAGGAAAGAGCTAGAGGAAATTAAGGAACATCCTATAAGACATAAAAGAGGGAGAACGGGAGCCAATTTAAGGCAGGAAAAGGAGAAGATGAGAGAGTAGCTAAAAAAAGAGAGAGCCAGATCGAGGGAAACATCAGCTAGAGCAGAAGAAGAGGGAGGCAGACCAAGAGAGGGAGAGGAAGACATATGAGAGGGTGAGGGTGAAAGAGTAGAGAGATAGTAGTCGAAGAAGATAATAAAAACAAATAAGAAACGAAAGCACAAAAAAAAATGACCCACCAGGAATCGAACCTGGGTCACCGGAATGGAAGTCGAGTGCAATATACCAAAATATGTCCCATAGACAATACATGTAAAGCTGACAAACGGCCTTGGCATAGTCGCTATTTAAACTTTCAATTGAAAATTTTGACATGACTTCAACATCTAATAAAAAAACGAAAGGCACACTGACGATAACTCATAATGTCATCTATAACATACTTAAAAATAAGCGAGAAATTGCTCAAAGAACAATGACATGTAAATGCATGACGTGAACGAAATTCACCTTCCATAGGCATAACACGCAAATTAACAAAATTCCGACATGTCGCCTTTAACCGAAATTTTTACTATGATGACTTAATCAAAATGAAAATTTGTGGCCACTGATCGTGTAGACAATCATCTTAGCTACAATATATCAAAATTTGGATGAAAATTGATCAATATTTATAGAGAAACAATCAATTTTCCATAAATATGCTGACGTCATAATATGCAAATTCGTTATTTAGGTTCCAAGGGCATTGTGATGACGTAAAAATATTTGTAATGGCCAAATGAGACATGAAATCATATCTCTGATTCATAATCTATCCAAATATGAAAAAAAATGGGGATATTCATCTATTCTGAAGAGTTACAATGAATTTTGTATAGGCATGTTTTTGCCCATATATGATATGTATTACAAGAGCTCGCACGCACGTTCATGTATCTTAAACGGACGCTAATTGCGGAAACGCGCGCGCATAATTTTGAAAATGCTTTAAATGGCCTGAAACGTATGCAAAATGAATTTGAGACGATTTAATGCATTTTGAAATTTTGCGTGCCCGCTAACGCACGGACCTTCCATAGGCATAACAGGCAAATTAAGAAAATTCTGATATGTCGCTTTAATTGAAATTTTCATTATGATAACGTCATTAAAATGAAAAATAATTTTAGCTGATCTCGTAAACAATCATCTTAGCTACAACATATCAAAATTTGGATGAAAATTGATCAATATTTACAGAGATACAATCAATTGTCCATAAATATGTTGACGTCATAATATGCAAATTGAAATTTTGAGTTCGGAGGCCATTATGATGACGTCATGAGTCAATTGAGGGTCAATTGAGACATGAAATCATATCCCTTCATTCATAAATAGGGGTCACCTTGCATCCTAAAGAGCTACAATGGATTTTGTATAGCCATTTTTTTTGCCCATATATGCTATGTATTACAAGAGCTCGCACGCACGGACATGTATCTTAACGGACGCTCATTCCTTCATTAATGGTCAAAAAAGGTAAACAAGGTATCAAAATGCTTGGAAAAATGTGCCAAATATGATGACATAGTAAATTTGGCGATTTTATGTGGCAAAATGCTATTAAGCGCAAAAACGAGCGCGCATTTTTTTTTGTGTGGAATGCTTAAAATGGCCTAAAACGTATGCAAAATTAATTTGAGACGATTTCGAACATTTTGGAATTTTGCGCGCGCGCGTTTTTTTCACCTGAAATGATAAATATGAATAGGAAATGCCTTTCCGTTATGAAGATATGATCCTAAAAAAAAGTACCAAAAAAAACACAAAATAGCACCTAGATGACGTCATGAAAACTTGATGACCTTGAAAATGTTCCTGTCATGTCTCATGACAATGAGCTATGACTGTGTCAAAATTTAACAAAATTGACAAAACGGATCTTGAGTTATCCTCTGAACAAAAAAGGGGGTAAAATAAATAAAAATAAAGAATAATAAAGAAAGAAAATTCTGACGAAAACAATAGGTGATCTGTCGTAAACGACAGACCACCTAATAAGGATTTTTCTTCAACTTTGGGCAGCCAAAGGTCTGCATCTCTCCAGGACCATCACTAAAAAATTGTTTTGTGATGTTGCATGGCTATAGATGACCAGCTAATTTGCATATTTTGAAATAGCGCCCTCTATAAACATATTAAATTGCATAAATGTGTGTGCCAGCCAAATGCCAATTCCTTAATGTACCTCACATTACATATGCAACATTTACAGTTGTGTTGCATTCATCTTTCATCTTGCTTGGCCTAAATTTAGATACATATGTCAAGAAACAAAAAGGCCTACGAAAGAAATTATTTTTCATCAAAGTGGTGAGAAGTGGTTTTACGGCTCACATTATTGTTCCATTGATAGGCTTTATTTAGACCAGCATTGCTCCAGCATCAGTGAATGTGGATAAACAGTTGACATCGGTACTAGACAGATGCACGAGTTTCAAAAGAAATTTCACAAAATGACACAATATCCAAGAAAGTTCCAACCATTGCAGCCATGAAGAAGTCAATTAATGTTGGGGGTACAAAGTCTATGAAAAGTTGATCTACTCCAGAGTAATAGGACTGCAGGAAAGTTCAAGAGATGTCAATGTCAAGGACTTTTTGTCATAAGAGCTTTCACAAGTCCCAATTAATTAGTACCATTGTTGTCATTATCGGTAATGTTACATGATTGTTTTCATCTTTAAATAGCACATATATTTGTTGTCATTATCAGATTTTTTGTCTTATATATTACATGTACCAAAACGTCCATGGATCTATGAGAAATTTTTGATACATGAGAAACTTTAGACGAATGAGAAGAAAAGATTTTGCAGATTTCTCTTCATTTTTCTAATGGAGTGGTTAACATTTTTATTGTGGTGTGGCAGGTTGTGATTACCGGTATGTGTTTAGTACAGTATGTGATTTTGCATGTGTTTGCAGAAACGCAATGTGATGTTGAGCATGTGTTGGGGGATGTTGGCTGCTGTCGAGATGGGTGAGGAGCATCATCTAGAGGATACTCATTTTGTATTTTTCATTATAATTTTAACTCTTTGAGAATTGTGTGTACATCCACGATACATGAATGAATTTCACACACATGCACATCACACATATTACATGTAGTAGTAGTACTTGCACCCACATTCACAGCCAGACACACACAAATACAAACTAGTGACACACAACCGTCAGGTATAATAAGTTTTAATCACTGAGCAACAATCACCCTTCGTTGCCATCAGGGGAATCCCCAATTGCTCCCCCCCCCCAAAAAAAAAAAAAAAAAACATGGGGTGGATCAAACCCCTCCCCCCCCCCCCCCCAAAAAAAAAAAAATAATGAAAATCAAAAACCTTCTTCTCAATGAGATAATTCCATCATTGACTCCCCACCCCTAACCCCCCCCCCCCCCCCCCCCTTCCCCCCACCCAGTTATGCCTGCAAACTTATATTTTCTATATACAGTCCACTTTCTTTCATGTACGTAGATGAATACACCAATAAAACCCATACAATAACAAGAGCTATAGAGGGTGCTATCACTTTGTTTAATTAGCATAACTAATTAATATACACTTTTTGCACTGATGAGTTATAAATTCTTTTTCTGTTATTTCGTCTCTACAAGTGAACAAAAATTAAGGTATATACAAGAGATGGGTCTTGATTTTCTAGGCACATTTTTGAGGTATGGCCAATGGTTTAGGTAGAAAGAAAAGCTTGGTAGAACTAAAGCAAACTCTGATCGGTATCCTTAGGGCAGCAGCTGAGAGGGCAGATAATGTAGAAGATAGGGAAGATGCGAATTATAACAATTTGTGTGCAAGCTTGCGGCAAGGTTGTGGACTTCCATAGGAAAACTCACGAAAAAATGACCAGGTAGGTGGTGAGGGCGTGAAGAGTACGAGAGTAGAATATGACAACTGAGTAGGAAAGATAGTGGAACATCTGACTACGAGGATGGTGGTGAGGAGGGATGGTGCTGAGCAATTGAAATAGACAAATCTAAGAGAGGCCTTAGACTTTATAGTTACGACAAATTTTCGGGGGCTCTTTTGGGCATTTCAGGGGCTATTTCGCCCTGAGCCCCCGTGTATTTGTTTCACTGTACGACAACATTCCAGATGTAATCTACCCTTTCACTAAACCAGACATACTCAAAGATTGACAGAAAGGGGAGTTAAAGGTCGTAGAATTAAACAACGAGGATGTTGTAGGCATGCACATAATGCATCAGTTTGAGATTGGAGATGAAAATTTATGGTACATATCCTCTGCAACCAGGGAAAATGAATGTCTCGTTGAATACAAAAATTTAGATGATGAAACCAACAACGAAAGTGATGACATAGATAATATGTGGGTGGGGCCAATTTTGGAGGATTATAATAACAATGATGTTAGATTTGTTAGACTTAAAAGTAAATAAAAGAAGTAGGAAAACGCGCTAAAAAAAATGGCTGACGAAAGGTTGCAGGTAGTTAGGGTGTGAAACACAGAAAGAGATCTCCTTGGAAAAGTGGCCCGCCTCAAGATTGGTTACTTTGGACACATTCTGCATGGCAGTGGGAGCCCCTTAGCAGCACAAATAATAGAAAGCCAAGTAGAAGGAAAAAGAAAAAGAGGCAGACAGAGAAAGCAGTGGTTCGATAACATCAAAGAATGGACAGGTCTCACATACTCAGAAGCCAAAAGATTAGCACAGGATAGAAACAAATGGAGAAAGACAACAAGAAGATGTGCAGATGTGGTCGCCCATCGCCAGCAACTGATGGTGGCAGCCAGGTAGCCAGGTAGTGTGAAAGGTATGAGAGTGGAGTATGATCATAAATTGTATTTATAATTTCCTTGAATCATTAGTGATCCAAGACTTTGGCAAAAAGTTCTCTGCCAAATACATGTACCCAGATGAAATAACATCTGCACACTGGGTGAAAAAAATAGGTAGCAGTTCATTCAATGGTAATCTAACATCGATAAAAAATAGACATGACAGCTATTGAAAACCTGATCATCTTCCATTGTCCTTTGGAGAGCTTATCATCTTCTTTATGACCAAACTTGACTCAAACTAGTGGTAATATGAAATTCACTTTTTGTTTGTAAAAAAAAGAATTACAAAATACAGATAAACAACTTACATGTTTGTGCTATGTGTGAATACATTCAATGAAGCTGCCATTTTGTACGAGATAATTCCATTCTTTTGAGGACAAAAGGCCATTTCTCATTGTTGATTTTTTTTTTTTTCTTCATTATTATGGAAGTTAAATTGAAAAAAATTATGTTATTTGTTTAACTTTTCTCTGATAATTCAAATGTGTACTTTTGTACGATATTGTGATTCATCAGCTCTTTCTGGTTTTCGTAGTGCTACGAAGGTCGTTGATGGAAAGAAAGTCGTTTTGCAACAGCCTGTTACGCTAATTTTGGAGCACCCGACATAGCAGCAACAATATTTTTTTTGAGATATTGACTGAAGGTAAATCTGTGATGGTTGTGAGAAAGTGCATCAGATCTAGGTAAGGCGCATAGGGAAATTAATAGTGTCGTCATGTGATTTTCATGAATACTACCATCCTGTTTAGGATAAGTGTGTAGGCATTATTATAATTTTCAAATATCAAAGTAAGTCATTTCGGTGCCTGTAATGAACTTAAAGTTTGTTTGACAAAAATACTTTTTCAGTCATTGTGGCATACACAAAAAAGTTTAGAGACAACTTATTTGTCTTTGTACAGCTGCAGAGTAAATACATTTTTATAAGTTCAGGTACATGCATAGTGGTATGTGTTGAAGTACCTATCAAAAGATACACTTTCTTAGTCATGCTGCTCTTTAAAAATGCAGCTATGAAGTAATATGCATTAATCATACCTTCAAATGGCTGAGCATTCTTGCAACAAACTCATCGAAAAAATGTGCGAAATTCCTTGCGTTTACATCATTTTGTGGAGTACAAAATGCAACGATGACAGCTGTGCAGTCGGCTGCTAGCTTCCTTCTGAGTTCTATCTTAAACTCTGCAAGGGCAGTTGCAGGAGGTGCACTAGACTTCAAAATCTCTTGAGTAACAAGTTTCTCCTTGCTAAGTTCATCAATTGGTGCATCTCCCCACGGCTTCTCCATTTGGATTTTGCGTCGTAATTTTCGGCGGCCGACCCAGACAGCGTGGGTGGCTTTACAGCAAATAACCTTGCTGACTGTGCTACCCTCATGGTCTGTCACAGAAGAAGTTGAGGATGTTGGTGATGTGAGGTCAGCTGTAGAGGTCATGCAAGTGCTGCCACTCGAGGTCATAGACATTTCATGCTCGTCGTCATCCAGATTCGAAGCAATCCTTTGTCTCTTTTGTGCAGGTTCAACATCTTCATCAGTTTCTCCATCTCTCAACTCATTGTCTTTTGTTGTACCACTGCTGCTGGCATCACTGTTCATACCGGGTGTTTCAGTATTCTCCCTGATTTCTGTTGGTTGTTGTGGTGAGTGAACACCATCTTCCATCTCAACGATATCATCATCCTGAGACTCTTCAAAACATGAAATCTCAAGCACATCTTCCATTAGCCTCATTGCAAAGTTCTCAGCATGCTGGCACCATGCCAGTTTCATCTCTCCTGCATCCTCATATCGCTTCACAAACTCAGGAGTCACCTGGCTCATCTTCAAGGGGATGACCACAGATGGTCCACCTTCTACCTTCCTCCTGCCTCCATCCCTCTCTTCCAGGAGACTCAAGAATCCCCAACGTGGAATCCTTCCGGTTTCCAGATCCTCTCCTTGCTTCCTGTACCTCAGCGAGATGCAGGTCAGGCTGGCCTTGCGCAGCTCCTCTCGCATCTTCCCAGCGATCTTGTCGTTGATGTTCATGGCAACATTATGCGATAGATCCAGAGGATCTTGGATGTTGAGTGGTCCCACTCTGAACTCTTTAGAGGATGATGAATCTGATGATATCTGGGGCTTGAATTGAGTGAGAGGGACGGTGGTCCCTGATACAGGGCAAAGAACACTGGTAGCGAAGTCACACTTTGTGTAAAAGCTGAAGAACCCCTTCATCAGAGATTCTAAAGAATGAAATACAAAGAAAAAGTGGACATGCAACATCACTGTATTTGAAACTTTAAATTCATTAAATAACTCATTACAATTCAGCAATACTTTACAATATTGTTTTTTAAATAAACACAATCTGGGTACAATTTGTATCTATACATTCATGGAAAAAGAAATTCCTAATACAGTAATTTTCATAATCAGGACCAGTGTGTAAGAACTGTTTGGGCTAACTGTATAATGTTTCATTTCTATCAGCAAGACATTAAAGTACATTTGCAAATCTCCAGCGAAGGGGTGTACAGGTACCTGATATGCTAGAGTAGTAGAATGATACATACTTGGCCACTGGCTATGACTGAGGAATTAACATTAGAGCACAAGGAGTGTCTCAATGTGAGAGACACGAGTGCTGCACAAGGAAGCAACATCATCATGATCAATAGTGTTGTTGTTGTTTTTTAGAGGTGTCATGGTATAGTGGATAAATCATAGCACAATAGATCACATGGCTAACATTTCCGTGAGTTCTGCTGCGACGCTGCGACATGCATGTCCTTTGGCAAGCCATCAATCTACATTTGCTACTCTCCATCAAAGTGTTTAATGGGTGGGAAGGAGTTCCTTGAACACTGAGAGCACCAAAATCAGAAAGCCTTGCAGAGAGGGGGGAATATTGGAACGCCTTGAGCACCTAGCGTGGTGCATATGTGCACTATAAAAATATCCAATATTATCATTACTATTATTATTATTATTGCTGATGTAAAATATGATGATGATGATGAAGATGTATTGTAATAATAATAACAATACCGTATTTGCTGGCGATAAGGCTGCAGCGCCGTATAGGCCGCACCCCCGATTTTGACATTTAAAAAGAAAAAAAGAAAAAAACACTTTTGTTTGTCGAAGTCGGGATTTGATCTCTTGCGTACAAATGTTGATGTGACTAAAATCACCGCCTTAGACCGCTCGGCCATCCTGCACTGATGCTAGCATATGAAGTTTTCTGTGATGTATACATTGCGCCTCTTTCTTGTGTATTGAAATGGATTCAAAATAGCGACTTCGCGTGCTGGATGCTTCGCGGCAGCTCCGTTAAACGGGCCCTTCTTTTACTTTTGCAATGCTTGTTGTTTTTGGAAGTTTATTTTCGTCTTCATGTCAACAATGCAAGATAAAATTGTCGGTAAGATGTGTGGAAATGTATAGTTATTGTACCGTTCATAGATCTAGTCCCATATGTGCAAATTCGTGCTGGTTTTGACTTACTTTTTTGTTTATTTTTTACTCTTTCGCCGCATAGGATGCACCCAACTTTTTGATATTTTCTCTTCCAAAAATACTGCGGCCTTTACGCCGGCAAATACGGTAATAATAATAACTAGAAATATTGCAATCTCCATTGCAGGGCATTGCGAATGTATCCCCCGGCACTGGCAGTAGAGGAATTTATCTGTTTTTTTACTTACCTATGGTCTCTGTGTTGTCAAGGCAACTGACCTTTGATGCATCAGTTGTGAATGAACAGTCCCATCCTGCAATGATAGTACTCTCGTCTGGACCTGTACGATTGGAATTAAAGGTAGTCTGGAATTATAGCAGAGACCCATAATGAAGAAAGTAAATATGTTTGTGTTTTTGTTCGTTTTAACAGAAAAATCTGAGATACAAGTAGTTTCTAGACCATATGGAAGCAATCTGTTGATATATTGATTACATACATTCACTGACATATCAATACCTACAGTGTATAAATCGCCAAGTAGTAATTGAAATAACTGATAAGATTGTCAATACACTGTACTTGAGGCAGGGCACTATTGAAACTAACCTTTTTCATTGAGACTGGAATTCTCAGGACTTCTCATGAATATAAAGATTTTGGCAATCCAGAATTAACGTTTGGGGCCCATATTTGCCCTAGACATCTCTTAAGGTCAATTCTACTTCAAAGACATAGTCTCCTCTGTTTCCATTTGCACTGCATCATTGTTTGCATGCCAGCCTTTGTGAAATTTCAGTGAATTACTAGTTGTTGTGTGTACAAATCTCGCACTTGGCAGCATCAAAACTCTGTGTCCCATCACAAACTTGTTGTGAGAGTCTGAGAGACTCAGAAAGCTCAAGAACTGTCATTCTTTAGATTCAGAATTCATGATAGTGACATATTCTGAAGGATCAGTCTTTTCACGTGAATAAAGGCTGCATGCATAACATATAGCCTATCGGTCACAAAAAGGAAGTCCATTCTAACTGATAGATAATATGAGTTTTCAAGTAAATAGCTAAATGGCGCCAAATTCCCCATGAGAATCTGTGAGATTTCTTTAATATGGAAAATATTGAAGGTGAAGAAAGCAAACACCTACCTGCGAGTTCCCTGAGTTGATGAATGGTTGGCAGCAATGTAGGTTGTGTGTTCTGAAGGTAGTGGATTACTAGGAGAGTCAAGGCATAGTTGGTCATTTTGGGTCCTGGACCCTGCTGGTTCACCGACAGCTGCTGGTGTTTTGCCCACTGACGCAGGCAACATACCAGCGGTCTTACGCGCTCATCGAGTGAGGAGTAGAAGTGAAGGAGCTCTGTGTTTCTCAGAGCAAGTCTATAAGACAATGAAGCAATGATCGGTTTATGTTAAAATTGTTACCTTGAGAATTTTACAAAGTCATTTGTTAATTCCTGATATTTATATATATGGTAGCACATTTTCACAAGTAATCGTTGTCTTCCACAAGAACTTATTTATAAGCAGCCAAATTTGCATATAAGCCTGCTATTCACATTGTTATTCACGAGGTTATCATTGTAAATGGATTTCATGTTAAGTTTAGGGTTAAAAAAAGAAATAGTGTTGGGTCTAGGATTAAATTTAGGACTTAGTTGGAGTTAGAAATTAAAAACGAAGCACTTGTATGCGAAGCATATGTCATAGAACCCTTATCTCACCTGTTGTCTAGAGACAGGTCACAGTGCAGACCAGATTCCTTGTGGATGAACTTGATGACGGGTCTACGACTGCTGGGGATAACCCTGACATGCTGGCAGGATGGGACACACTGCTTCAGAAGACGACACAAGATCTGAAGGATCTCCTCATGTGTCATGTTGCTTGTTTCTGGCTGTTCAGAGGATGTACCATCAGCATCCGAGGTACCTGCTGCCTGCATATCAAGAGTTATTGGGATCATGTTAAATGGAGTATTAATGGTTAAGTCCAAGGTATTAAGTTTTCACATGTCCCATACATTACAACGGGGCTATTAGATTAATCAGGTATACCGACGTCTTTGATATAGTCAGTTATATGTGGGACAAAATAGTTTTAAATTTGCCCTACTATAGAAGGGCTAGATATAAGATACATGTAGATTCATGTAAAAGTGGTTACTCATTCTGGTACAGTGATTTGGCGGTCTTGCACTGTACAACATGTTGCCTGTTTAGAGCCAGAAGGGCATTAACTCTTATACAGACGATATGCAAAATTAAAAGTACAAGAAAATATTTGCATGCTTGTCCACAAAATTTGAACATGTACAAAATGTATAGCAGACATGAGCAAAGAGGATAGAGAGAGAACAAAATAACTGCATATAATTTGCAACACCCAGGACACAAGTATATCAAATCATTGATCTCATATTGATCTCACCATCTCTTCAATGGTCTCCATGTCATCTTCATCAGGGAACATGGAGGCAAATTTGTACTTGTATTGCTCACTGTCTCGACCCAGGTCAATCTGAAGGTCAAGGTCACAACCTTTGACCCCAAATCCACTGACAGATGAGCCATAGGGGAAAACTCTGCACTTTGGAAACATCTCCACAAACACCTCTTGAAGCAAGTCGCATATGAGATACCGGAGCTGAAGATCAGATTGGTCCAGACATGTTTCCTCGACTAGGGCTGTCATTTGAGAACAAACCTAACACAAATATAGAAACAGAGAGTAAGTTTGATTGGCCTTCACAAAAATTGAAAAATAAACAATGTTGCTCCAACCCTAGCATATAGGAGTTTATGACATAGCTTACTAATTTTCTGAATTTGAAACATTTGAAACATGCAGAATGTTAGACAGTAGGCTTACGGTTGCACCATATAAGAGAGAGGGGGAGGATTGGGGAGTCTTTAAAAGGACTGTCAGTAATCTTTCTTTCTTGAGTGTGTGTGTAGTCCTGAAAAGGACTGTTGGTAATCTTGCTTGAGCTTATAGTTCTAAGAAGAACTATAGTTCTAAGAAGAACTATAGCGAGCACCGGATGGAGAGGATGGGTAGTAAGAGTGGCTCGACGTTTCGAACAGGTTGACTATCCCTCGTCTGACTCCTTAGGTCTGGTGTTTGGTCCAGGGTTAAAGTTAAAAAATTGGATAATGTCGATGTAGGATGTGGACCAACAACCTACAATGTACATTACATACTGTACATGTGCTGCATGTACTCACAAGAAATTGTTAACCCATTGCCTGAGGGAACAGACTGGCTCCTCTTTCCTTGGGGAAAGAAAAAATTCAATAGTCAAAAAGGACTCATTACTGATCTTTTTCATCATATTAAATACACCTCAAGTGTCCAAATGTGCTTTTTATTATTTTTAATTTTGATTTGCTTACCATTTGATTGTATTTTTCCATCTTTTATACATAATTGATAATTACAAACTGTACATTTAAATGTTATGCACATAAAAATGTGGGTGTTTTCTATTGTAAATATGACAGCATTGATCTACTGACTTTTAACTTTTGTGACGTGCTATTTTGCCAGTAAAACCATAATTGAATTGAATTGATGTGATCATCCCGATACTCACGTCTTCTGCTTCCAGGAGTCCTTCCAGGACATTATCCATCTCTTTCTCTCTGGCGGTCTTGGCTTTCTTTCCTGCAGAAGTTTGCTGCTTGCCTTTGAGAGCAAAGGGCTTGTTTTCTCTAGGTCTGACCGTGATCTTCTTCCCATTCATCTTCTGCTTCTCCTCCTCTGCTGCCTTCTCAGCATCCTCTTTCTGACTGAACTCCACGATGGCAAACTTTCCCTGGGGAGAACATATTCACAACTATTGCTGAGCTAGCACCATGAGCGTCCCTGGACGGTGTGTGGGCTCGATAAGTTTACACTGATATTATTATTATCATTACTATTTGGCCAGTTTAATGTTTTAGCCTGGAGTCTATGGGATATACTTGTATGTGTTGTAATCAAATACATTCATATATCATGGGTTAAGAAGTGTAATGCAATGTTTCATTTGAATGAGTTATCATTTCAACTGTTA
Organism: Strongylocentrotus droebachiensis; assembly: GCA_035222895.1. Taxonomy (NCBI): domain Eukaryota; kingdom Metazoa; phylum Echinodermata; class Echinoidea; order Camarodonta; family Strongylocentrotidae; genus Strongylocentrotus; species Strongylocentrotus droebachiensis. The sequence continues at coordinate 130,328 of JAVYIG010004953.1, forward strand.
AGGATTGAAAGATAATAATTCACACTAAGGACAGAAACACCAGTCTAAGAAGGTGCTTTTCAAAAAAAGTTGTCTGAAATGCTAAAGTTAAGGTATGCATGTACATGTACAATTGTACATGATGCATGTACCGGGGTAATTAAGAATTAAAATTGGTTGCAACTGTACATCTTTCATTTACAAATGATTGTTATCACAAAGTCAGAAAATGAGTGCATGATCAATGGCAATATTATACACTTTCTGTGTATTTCAGTGCTAAATAATAGCAAATGAAAAGCGTATAAAGCAGAGAAAGGGTAAAAATGAAATCCTTCCCAAACCTAATCTAGAACATGTACGTTAGACAAAGCAGTCTTACCTTATCCTTGTCCACAATGACCTGAGCAACACCGCCAAATTTAGAGAAATAATCTGAGAGTTCCAACTCGGAGACAAGCTTGGTGAGTCCCCCCACAAATATGCTACATTCTGCTTGCTTTTGTCTTGAAGCCTGGATTGCAATCAGACGTTGGTGTTTCTTTCCTTGGACATGATCCTCAACAGCTTTACCTGTAGTAAGAAAATCAAATAGTTCATAAGAATTTTGTTCTTTTTCACAAATTTTTCTTATCATCCATTAAAAATAATATACCAATGATTTGAATGTGCACATTCACTAATATATTAAAAATACCTGTATGTTACCTTCAAGCCCCATTTTAAATGCAGTTTGGGATAGTTTGGTACCAAGTCAATTCCGCTCTACCGGTATTTGCTGCTTTAAAAAATGTATGAAAATAATTGGTATACTAAAAACAGGATATTTGGATGTGTGATGGGCAAGAGCAAGTAGAAGCATACAAAAGATGATGTGCGAAAGCTCATCTAAAATACTAACGGACTGGACTACAATAAAGGCTTTGTTGGCTCATTGAATAACCAACAGCCTGGTTCGGATGTTCACCAGAAAAACGGTAACGTTTTTGCAAGCTAATTAAGTTGTCATTTTGTACCTAATTTTCATGGCATGATCGCTCATTCTATATTTTTTTTTTTCCCCATTTTCCTTTTTTGTGATTTATGCCTCTCCAGTGGGGCGCAACTTCACTGACGCCATTTAAATCCCAAATCCTGACCTCTGCAATGTCACGATCGCAAGCTATAAACAAGAATACACGTGCGTACTAGGCACTGATCAAAACAAGTTCGGCTCAAACCCAATCAATAAAAAAACTAATATTTTAATTGTAACAATATCGGACAAATTTTACAATATAATAATGAAATAAATATATATTATAGTATGTTATTCATTTATTCAGGAGAAATAGGGATTTTATTATTTACCCTATTAATAATAATAATAGAGTATATTTATGAAGCGCGTAATAAATTAAAAATAAACATCAATAAAAACAGTAATCGACGAGCCTGGGCTGCTATTCAAGATGGCAGCTTTCATGACTTTCATGACCGAGACAATTGTCTCTGCAAATCTTTAAAAAATATCATTTATTGAGAAATTGAAAACATGATTCTTATAAAATTGCAAATAAAACACGATTCAAGACGGAAATACAATACCACTTTACGTTTAGAGCATTTTTTAATGTGAAATTCGTGCTGGTCGGAACCAGTGTTTTTCACCTCCGTGCTGGTCGGGGCCGCCCAGCCTGCCCAGTGCCGACCACCGTAGCACTGCTTACTACTATATTACCGAACCCCAAACCTAACCAAGTTCGGGTAAAAAGCTGCCGAACGCCGCGCTGCCGAACCGTACCGAACCGAACCTGAACATGGTGTCTGACTTACAGCACTAGATTTTTGTCGTTTGGAGTTGTTGTTAGACCATGTTTGTTGATATTTAACTTAAAAACTTCATGTTAGGCCTGTAACCAATCATCGGATCGGTTATCGGGGGCCGATCTTACGCCAATCAGGGGAGATTGGATAATAATTTCTGATCGCCGATCAATAAAAATGATGGGAGAAAACTTGGCAGATTTTTTTTGGGGGGGGTTTTAAAATGCCGAAAATTGTCAAGTTTTTGGCTATTAAATGCCTTTAAAAAATGGATAGCTGGGATTATTTTGTCATTTGGGGTTGTTGTAGACCATGCTTGTTGATATTTAGTGCCTTTTCCATGACTTTGAAATTAATAATATTGGTTCAAGAAAAGAGGCAAAACATGCGGGCCGCTATCTTGGATTGTAATGTAGGCATGCATTATAAGTTACTAATTAAAATAAATTGGATATGCATCCGGTAAAATATCAAAACTAGGCATTAGTTTGGCCAAGTTTGGTGTACAGAAACGTTACACCGAACGTGAACACTTATGCCTATGGTCGGCTTCTGGCTTCAAAGAGAGGAGCCGACCCTACCCAAATCAGAGGCTAACGAATGAAAGAGACAGAAAATTTAAGCTAGGTCTATGTAAATTGTAACAACATCGGTAATTTGAAACAATCGTATTTTACTGCTATTTATTTAGGTGTCATCAATTGTCACTAATTACTAAAGCACCGATTCTGAGTGAAATCAGTTGAGTTTTGATTTGATTTGATTTGATTTGATATGGTTTAGGCCCTATTGATTAAAAAAACATTCAAATAACAGCCAGAGGCAAATTGAATTTACAAAAGATACATACAAAAGGATAACATATAAATATAAATGGCAATTCACAATAAAGTCTAAACAAGGATATGATCAAAGAAAAGAAAGAGAAACAAGAGAAGAGATTGAAACGGATGACTAGACTCTAGACTGAAGTAGTCCAGAGTAGAGGAGGATAATTGAAGGAGAACGATCGCATTTAGAACAGAAGGTAATAAGACAAAAACTATTAGAAGATTAGGACTGGTAAGAAAATAAAAGAGAGAGGGGGGAGAGATAGAGGGAGGGAGGGAGGGAGGGAGGGAGGGAGGGAGGGAGGGGGAGGGGGAGGGGGAGGGGGATGGGGAGGGGGAGGGGGAGGGGGAGGGGGAGAGGGAGAGGGAGAGAGAGAGCGTAGAGAAATGAGAAAGAGAAGCTGGAGAGGAGACTACACAATAAAAAATAGGACAGATAAACAGGACAGATAAATAGACTCTAGAACTTATTTAGGCTGAAAAGGAGAAGGCTTAATTGCAGAATACCCTACCATATTGTTAGCAGGGCGCGACAAACCCGCTTGCCCGACGTCCCGGGGCAACCAAATTGAGCCGTCGGGCAAGTAAATCAAATTATCACTTGCCCGATTCGGGCAAGTGATACTTTTACAGTAATTTCCTAGTGTCCAAGAACTCTACCATTCAGTTTCACCCGTCAACTTCTTACCCGTCGTCAAAATCCAGAAGCAAAAAAGCGATCGTTCCGATTTCGAAAAAACTTCACAGACAGCTAGCCAGCTCAGCTAGCTCAGCGCGCATGCAACAGTGACACTTCAAGCTATGAATGCCGCTCCGCCTCCACGCACGGCCGGCCGTGAGCTAGCTAGAGACAGCTAGCGCGATCGTACCAGCTGCGAGCTTATTCGCGCTCTCTCTCTCTAGCTCTGCAGGCCGCACCGACAGGCCTTTGCTATTCTCTGATTGCCGATTGGTTGAATCACGCCAAATATGACGTCATTATTCTAGGGAAATGAACACGTGCGAATCGGAATGGAATAAACAACAGGGATTTTCTAGTAAGTACAAAAAGTCAAATGTTTGATATTTATTCATAAAAAATAAAATGCGTTTTTTAAACCTTCAACCATCCTTTGTTGACCATTTTCTTTGACATATTAGGTTATTATTCAGTACAGTTACACTGTACATGTATGTGCATTAATTTGCTATCTAAAACACTAACTTATCATTACGAGATAATAAATGCTTTAACCTCGAGTCCTTTTTCGCTTTAAAGTTTTGGGCAAATCACTTTAAGGGCGCGCGAAGCGCGCTCCCTAGGGGGGTGGGTGCAGGGAGGGGGGAGTTTCCCCCCTCCCGTGCGAAGTGCGGAAGCTTTGAAAGAAGACGATTCGTTGTACCTTTCTCGACTCGTAATCCTTGTCTGAATTCAGTTCCTCCCCCCTCTTGCGCGAAGTTTTGACGTTTCATTATATATTACTAGAGAAAGGAGACGATTCGTTGTACCTTTCCCGACTCTTAATCCTTATCTGTATTCAGTCCCCCTCCCGCGCGAAGCGCGGAAGCTTTGAAAGAAGACGATTCGTTTTACCTTTCTCGACTCATAATCCTCGTCTGAATTCAGTCCCTCCCCCCTCTCACGGGAAGCTTTGACGTTTCATTAAATAATAAGAGAAAGAAGACGATTCGTTGTACCTTACCCGACTCTTAATCCCTGTCTGGATTCTGTTCCCACCCCCCTCTAGCGCGAAGCTTTGACGTTTCATTAAATTATTAGAGAAAGAAGGCGATTCGTTGTACCTTTCCCTACTATTAATCCTTAATTTGAACTCAGTCTCCCCCTTCCCACGCGAAGCGCGGAATTTTTGACGATTCGTGGTACCGTTCTCGACTCTTTTCCCTCTTTCTTCCTACGTCCTCTTTCTTTTTTTTCTTCTCTTTCTCTCTCTTTTTTTTTTGGCCGGCGTTTTGCTAAAAATTAAAAAAAGGAGAAAAATTAGTTTTGTGCTGATGGGTGGTCGATGGTCGTTGGTCGTTGGCCTCTTTTTTAATATTTGTGAGTCCTTGGTCGATGGTCGTTGGCTTCTTTTTTAATAGCGAGTCTTTGGTCGATGGTCGTTGGTCGTTGGCTTCTTTTTTAATATTTGTGAGTCTTATTTGTCAGACTGTTGGTCGATGGTTGTTGGACTCTTCCATTCGACAATAGTATTTGGTCGATGGTCGTTGGTTTCAATTTCTAATATATTTGTCAGACTGTTGGTCGATGGTCGTTGGACTCTTACATTCAGTAGTATTTGGTCAGGGTATTTGGCTTCTAGACCTAGACTCTAGTTCTATATTTCTAATATTTGTCAGACTGTTAGTGTTAGTTCTAATTCTGTAAAACCGTGGTAGACTCTGGTAGACTCTTTCTTCCTACGTCCTCTTTCTTTTTTTTCTTCTCTTTCTCTCTCTTTTTTTTTTGGCCGCCGTTTTGCTAAAAATAAAAAAAAGGAGAAAAATTAGTTTTGTGCTGAGACTAGACTAGTATTGGTGGGTGGTCGATGGTCGTTGGTCGTTGGCCTCTTTTTTAATATTTGTGAGTCCTTGGTCGATGGTCGTTGGCTTCTTTTTTAATAGCGAGTCTTTGGTCGATGGTCGTTGGTCGTTGGCTTCTTTTTTAATATTTGTGAGTCTTATTTGTCAGACTGTTGGTCGATGGTTGTTGGACTCTTCCATTCGACAATAGTATTTGGTCGATGGTCGTTGGTTTCAATTTCTAATATATTTGTCAGACTGTTGGTCGATGGTCGTTGGACTCTTACATTCAGTAGTATTTGGTCAGGGTATTTGGCTTCTAGACCTAGACTCTAGTTCTATATTTCTAATATTTGTCAGACTGTTAGTGTTAGTTCTAATTCTGTAAAACCGTGGTAGAAACAATTGTTTCGAGGAGAATTTGTACAGACTACAGAGGTGTTTGAAATGTTGAGAATCAATAGAACAGTTTTTAAAACACAGCCAGGATCTAATATGGGCTTAATTGCAGAATATTGGATGGTAATAATAAGTATAGTAATGCAGCTACGTGTGTGTGTGAGTGAGTGCGCGTCGGAGAGCGAGCCATATTGACCGGAATTACCATCTCAATTTTACTTAACTCATTAATCACATAACATCAAGTTAACGACATTCCTTCATGCTTAATTAACGGACATTTAAAGTAATTGAAAAGTACCTGTTACTATTTTCACATGGCAAATGTCACAGTAGAATGATTTCCCTCTGGATGATATCGTTTCATGCTCCATATTCCGATGAAATGTGACTCCAAAACCTTCAGTTTTCAAAATTTCCGCCACGGCACGAGCTCATAAACAGCTTGTATTGCAAAGATTAACTACTCACAAATTTCATGTAGCATGCAGCGCAGCTACGGATCCACAACTCAACCTCTCGAAACAACAACTGCCCCACCAGGAACAACTACTCAACCTCTTGAAACAACAACTATTCAAGAGCCAACCTCATCCCATCCACCAACAACCGGTAATCATAGGCATTTAAGTATTTCCAATCACTTTTTTCCTATCCGTTTCCTTTTTTCAAGGATCACATTCTCATACTAATGTTATAACATGTAATCCTTGCATATTAAAAAGCAAGTATTTGAAGTGTTCTTTTCCAAAACAAAGACAAAAGAAACATTGCCGTTTTTCTGGGCTGTCGCCACGGCAAACCTTAACTTTGCCTTATATATTACCTTTGCCTTATTTGTTACCGTTTTGGCACGAAAGATAGTTTGAGAAATAGATTGGGATCTATCGGTGTTAACTAGCATATTTCTCCCCTGTGCATCGTTTCAACGTGTACAAAATTGTAAAATCCACTCAGACTAATACTGGATACATGCTCACGAAAGTTATGTAATATTATACAACAATTTTACCTAAGATACATTCTATTGAACACAGCTTCATGAACATGAGTTTCATTACTTGTTTGTATGCCCTACCTTTCGTTCAGAAAGAAAATTGTTCATCGATAAATATTTTATTGAAAGACCAAATACACTAAAAATGGGTCAGCTTTTTAACTCCAATAATGTACATACACGTTTAAACTTAGTAAAATTCTGTCGAAAAATAATGCTTCGTTTTCATTAATTTAAGTATGTGCAAAAACATGTTATGAGTTCAATATTAACTTTATGTTTCTCTTTTTTGTCTTATATCAATTTATTAAATTGATATCAAGAATATTTTCAGTAATTCATTAATTCAGATATCAATTTACTGGTGCCAGTAAATCTCTTTTTCAATTGCTTCCATTAATTTCGTCATTAATTATCGTTTTAATTAATATTATCGTTTTGTTTTTGATTATTATTATTATTATCATCATCAATATTGTTATCATTATCATCATAATTTTTCTCACTATTGTCGATAGTGTTATTTTGTATCGATTAATATTAATTCTATTTGTATTGTATTGTATATTTCACAGTGTTTAATTGACAAATTCAAACTGATTGTAACCTTCTCCAATACCCCAATGTGGGTGACATGAGAATAAATTGTCATTGTCATTGTCATTGTCACCATCTTTGGTACATGGTATAAGTAGCATGCGCATAAAATCCGGGAGCGTGGTTATCATTGGGCGCATATTAGGCCTATATAATGGGGGGCAATTAAGCCAGGGGCGGCGGAGAATCTTCCAAAGTGGAGGAGCGGCACCAAAAAAGACACTTTCTGGAAAAGGGAGGCACCCCTGAATTTAGACAGAAAAAAACGTCTGATATGGGTCATTTCTTTAGTAAAACTGACATTTGCTGACATTCCCCATATAGGTCTACATGTATAGAGGCGGTCAGAGGAGCCAGATGCAATCTCAGCGGAACAACCGTCGATATCAGAGACTGAAGCTTTCGGTCTACCCTAAATTATGCATTATCAGAGCTCTGAATTAAAAAGGAAAAATGGCACTTATCAGAGATCGAGGAGAAGGGGCACTTAATACAAAGAGAAATGCACGTGGGCACTTGTTAAAATAAAAGGGGCACCTTTCAGATTTGAAAAGGGACAATCGTCAGAGATGAAGGAACAATCAGTGAGAATGGACTTAAAGGAACACTTAAGGCACTTGTCGAAGAAACAGATCTAGGCACCTATTAGATATTAATAGGTGCATTTATCAGAGGCGTGGAAAGGGGCATTTATCAGAAGGAAAAGGGACACTATAGATGAAATGGGGCACTTGTAAAATTATTCCACATCCATGATTGATTGGCTTTGAAATGCCGGTATCATACTAAAATAATAATAATTATGAAACCTATAGAACACTAGCTATACAGCCTGTACCGTAAAAAATAAGGCTAGCTCGCTCAGTCAAAGACTTTAGATTACAAAACATTTCAGTATACGTGCTTCCGAAAAACCCTCGGCCTCGCTGTGTGTACAGCGCTAGAGGAGAAGAGAAGGGCTCAAAACGTTACCGTCTCAGCAAACAGGAATGAAGCGGAGGTGCATGTGGCTGGAGTGGGGGAGAGAAAGGGTCCAGGGGGGGCAGGCACGTAAACATTTCCCAGATCGATTCAACTTTTTGACCCCTTTTTTTTTTACCTCGATCGATTACATGTTTGTGCCCCCCTCCAAAAAAAAACAAAAAACATCAAACTCTGGCTACGTACCTGCAGGGGGGGGGGGGGGGGTGTTTCACAAAGATACTTAAGTCGAACCTAACTCTAAAGTTGGACTTAAAAATTATGGAGAGCTATTTGTTGTCGTAACATAACATACTAGTATTCGAAAGCGAAAATTCAAGTATTTCAGACTTTTTATAAATTCCACATCAAGAACATGAAATCACCTTGATAATAGAAAATAAGAATCATTTGAATCAACGTGTTCTGCCTTTAAAAATAACTTTTCCAAAATAATTACACAGATGATAATGGCTTCCCATAATTGTTAAGTCCAACTTAGAGATAAACTCAACTTTAGATTACAAAACATTTCAGTATACGTGCTTCCGAAAAACCCTCGGCCTCGCTGTGTGTACAGCGCTAGAGGAGAAGAGAAGGGCTCAAAATGTTACCGTCTCAGCAAACAGGAATGAAGCGGAGGTGCATGTGGCTGGAGTGGGGGAGAGAAAGGGTCCAGGGGGGAAAGGGTCCAAGGGTCCAGGGGTCCAGGAGGAGCGCCTTACAAGCGACCACTCTAATTGTGCTCTCTTGTTTTCTGTGAAATTCTGTGTCTTTTTGTGATCTTCTTGATTTGATATTTACACCAATGGAGGAAGTTTATACCTGGAACCTACTGGACATTTTCTGTCTTGTTATATGGATCAATAATTATTGTGAAGTTTTGAGTGAAAAACTATCTGCTTTTTCAACCTTTCTGTGTAACTTGTACATCAAGGGATCTTCATTACTCCTATGCAATGTGCTAGCACAGTCATGTAACATTCTACTGCTTCATCAATAAATCTGTCATTACCTATGGAGGCTGGCAGTCTTCAATTTCACTCGTTGAATCTTCATTCCTCCTGTGCGGTCAGCTTGACCTATTGAACTTTTATGGCTGGAGCTGGAGTCGGCAACCCCTCATAATAATCATAATAATCTGCTGTGCATCCGCAACTATGTGACACTTCTTCACTTATTTCTACCCCTAGGCTCTCGGACTGTCGCACCTGTGCTATTAGTTTTGTTTCTTTCATTCCCATTTAGTCCTCGATTCCTCGCCCTGTCAAAATGCCGCCCAAAAAATCAGAATCTTCAGCTGACATAGCTCGGCATGTTATTAGTCAGCTAGAGAACAGCGACGCTTTTAAGCTTATAGTTAAATCTGCCGTCAGGGAGGCGGTTGCTGATTTGGCTGTCCGGCTTGAGGAGCAGGAAGCAAGGGTGCTCGAGCTAGAGGTGCAGGTGAAAGCTCAAGCATCTGAGATCGAGCAGCTTAAGAAGGCCAAGGAAAGCACCCATGCATGATGCTGCTGGAATACTCGATTCCAAGCTTGACGCTTTGGATCAGTACTCGCGGCGGAATGTAAGGATCCACGGCATGGAGGAGACGGTTGGGGAGTCGACGGAGGAGGTGGTCTGCAAGGTCGCTCAACGAATGGGTCTTAAACTGACCCAATCCGACATCGACCTCACTCATCGCCTAGGACCGGGTACCAAGCCAGCTGGTGGTGACAAGCCAGATCGATCTATCATTGTAAAGTTTTCATCGTACCGTACCAGAGCCCTTTTCATTGGAGCGAGGATGAAGCTCAAGGGCTCTGGTATATATGTCAACGAGGACTTGACAGCCAGGAAGCAGAAGCTCTTCCATGCCGTCAGGCACTGCAAGAAAGCTGTCAAGGCCTGGAGTATTGACGGCAGAATATTCGCCGGTCTCGCCAATACCAGTGACAATGGTCGCCTAACCAAAAAGCTGATTACGTGCGAGGAAGATCTTGCGAACTTATGACTGAACTTCGCAGATTATATAGTAACTCCTTACTTGCAACTAAGCCTATTCATGGCAAATATGTTTTATATACAGACTGTTTTTTTCTTGCCTTTGTTCATTATATATCTCCCCCACTTTTCTACTTTATTTCTCCTTCATTCTCTGCTATTTAATTTCAACATGAATTTTATTTCTCAAGCTGTCTCCTTTCCCTTGGAATCTAAGCACTTTGGTGCTTTATATATAATGTGTATTTCCTATCCTCTCTATCTCATGTCAGTTTGCTACCCGAATTACGAACCGCAGTTACACAGTACAATATCTATTTTCTTACTCTCTCAATATGATCCAAACTGATGATGATATTACATGCAGTTTTTTTTAATCCAATGCAAGTACCTTGCAACAATATGATGAAAATGATGATCAAATTACAATAAATTGTAATTATTGTACCGAAAAGTAATTCTTTGATATGGTCTGTGGTTCAGAGAGTAATGAACTTGCTTTAATTCACTTGAATTACGTAGTATGTGTAAGAATTTTGAAAATTTCAGTGTTTTCACCAAGCGTATATCAGGATTCACAGCAATAGGTGTTTCTGAGACCTGGTTTCCTTCTGAATTCGATACTAGCTTATATTTAATTCCTGGTTATAATTTGATTTCTAATAATAGACGAGATAAAAGAGGTGGAGGGGTGGCTTTATACATTCCATCTGTGATGGATTACCAAATATGTCATGAGCTTACCATTATGAATGATGTGTTAGAAACTATATTTGTTGATGTTTTCATACCAGGAAAACGTAATGTTGTTTTAGGTGTCGTTTATAGGCCGCCACAAAGTAATCTAAATCTCTTTATAGATGAAGTACACAATATTCTGTCAAATCCATTACTTAATAACAAGACAATTTTTCTTATGGGTGATTATAATCTGAACCTGCTCACTTGCGATGGAAATAGCTGTATTGATGACTTTTTGAACCTGTTGGTGTCCTTTTCCTTGATGCCTTTGATCACTAAACCTACAAGAGTGTCTGAAAATTCCTCTACTCTCATTGACAATATCTTCACTAATTTGCAACCCTTTCCAGACGCTGGCATCATAATTTCTGACCTATCGGACCATTTTCCTATTTATGCCAAGATGCCATTGAGCAAACCCTCTTTCATTACTAGGCAAAATAAACATGCCCGTAGGAGCAATCCCGAAAATATTGCAAAGCTTAAGGAAGCCCTAATTGCAACTGACTGGAGTGATGTTTTACTTGATCAAAATGTTGATAGCTCTTTTGAAAACTTCTTTCGAAAATTTATATTGCTGTATGATGAGAATATACCTATATGTAAAAGAGATAGTGGAAATCACAGGAAGATCCCCCGAATGCCATGGATTACAAGATCGATATTGAAATCGATCAATAAGAAAAATAAGCTATATTATAAATACAAGACAACTAAATCAGAACAGTCACGCTTGAATTACACTAGATATCGGAACACCTTAACTACAACATTACGTGTTTCAAAGAAAAATTACTATTCCACTCAGTTTCAGGCAACCTTGAATGATATAAAAGGAACATGGAAGGTAATCAAAAATATTTTTAAAAGCAACAGTAAAACATCCAGCATAAGATCTCTGCAAATTGATGGAGAATTAGTAGATGATACAAAATCTATTGTTGAAAAGTTCAATAATTATTTTTGTAGTATCGGTCCGAATTTGTCGGAGGGTATTCCAAATTGTGATAAATCATTCCATGACTTCTTGAAAGAACCTATAACCAGCAAAGTTTGTTTTTAATGCCAACAAATGAAGTAGAAGTACTCAGTATAATACTTTTTTTGAAGATTGGAAAAAGCCCAGGCTGTGATACTATCTCCAACAGTCTAGTTAAAAACTTAGCAGTAGAAATCGTACAGCCTTTAGTGCATATATTTAATCTTTCACTGACACATGGCATTGTACCCAGGGAGATGAAAGTGGCAAAGGTTGTCCCAATTTTTAAGAAGGGTGACCCAAAACTATTGACGAACTACCGACCCATTTCCCTATTAACAACTTTCTCTAAAATTCTTGAAAAACTTATCTATGTGAGAACTGTAAAGTTTCTCAATTCAAGTAAAATATTTTCCAACTTTCAATTTGGCTTCCGTGAGAAACATACTACCACCCATGCTATACTGCACTTTATCAATAAAGTTTCTTATGCTATGGACAACCACATGCACACACTTGGAATATTCTTGGATTACTCTAAGGCATTTGATACAGTAGATCACAAAATATTGTTATGTAAATTATCCCATTACGGGGTCAGGGGTGCTGCCCTGGATTGGTTCAGGAGCTATTTAGCTGACAGACAGCAATTCGTATCCATAAATGGTTTTGATTCAGAGTTACAAAATGTCAGCTGTGGAGTCCCACAGGGATCACTTCTTGGTCCTCTTTTATTTATTCTTTATATAAATGATTTTCAATATTCTTCTGATGTATTATCCTTTATTTTGTTTGCAGATGATTCAAGCATATTTTTTTTCACACAAAGATGCACAAGTTCTTGTGCAAACAGTTAACTCAGAGTTGCGCAATATTACCTCATGGATTCATGCAAATAAACTGTCTCTTAATCTTACAAAAACCAATTATATGATATATAGCAATTCGCTCAAGATTGTTGCCCGGTGACATTATGTTCAATGGTGTTCTGATAGACAGGGTAACATCAACTAAATTTTTAGGTCTTTATATCGACGAACAATTGAAGTGGAAAACTCATGTAAATAATCTATGCAAAATATTATCAAGGAATACTGGTGTAATTCGTAGGTTGAAGTCTACTCTTCCTAAAAGCATATTACTAATCTTGTATTCAACTTTAATTCTACCTTATATTAATTATGGTGTGCTTGCTTGGGGCAAATCTCTAATAACACAATTAGATAAAATATTCTTGGCTCAAAAGAGGGTAATAAGAACAATCTGTAATGCTGAATTTCGTGCTCATATAAATCCTCTTTTTTATCATCATAGGATTTTAAAGGTAGAAGATATTTATTATATGCAATTGGGTTCCTTAATGTATGATCTCAACTCAGGTGTACTGCCACTGGCATTAGCCAAGATTTTCAAGAGAAACAATCAAATTCACAATTATGCCACAAGAGGTGCTTCTGCATTCCACTTACCCCATGCAAGGACAAAGTTTACTCTCAACACTTTAGTTTGCACTGGACCAAGTTTTGGAACACTCTTGACTCAAGCATTAGCCATTCTGTCAGTATATCTGTCTTCAAACGTAAACTGAAATTGTACTTATTGAATAATTACTTAGTTGTTTCTTAATCTGTAGTGTCGTGATTTATATTTGAACTTAATCCATTCCCCAATTTACTACTGTATAGCAACTGCCGACTTACCTTTTCCTTTTTCTTTCCTTTCTCGCCTGTAGCTAGCTTTCAGTTTACAGTGAAAGTATATCTATATATATATATTTTTTTTTCTTTCTCCCCCCACTCGAGCTCTCCCTCTCTTTCCCACTCCCGCCCCCTCTCTTCATTTCTATATCCCACATTATTATCACTCTTATCTCCCCATTTTGTACATAGTCTCTTCTCCCCACCCATTTTTATTACTCAGTTAAACCATGTGTATAATCATATGGTTATTGTTTATAGTTATTTGTTTTAGTACTTTAGCGCCTTTGACGAACATTTCTTGTATTAATCTATTATATAACCAGCCTGTTCTTGTTGTTTATGTTATTGTTTTTGAGGGACCTGACCTCTACAAGCTAAGCTTTAATTAGGTCTCCTCGTCTTTTCTTCTTTTGTTTTCTCATGTAAATGCATTGTGTGAACTTGATTCTTATAAATGTTCCTCTTATATACTTTGCATGTTATACATTTGTTAAATTGTATTACATTTATGTTGGAAGAAAGACAAATAAACTTGAACTTGAACTTGAACTCAGGACCTTTGTGAAACACCCTCGGACCTGCCACCCCCACATTAATGAACTTCGATCGCTGCAATATTTGGCAGGAATTTAAAAAAATCGCAATAATACTTAAGCTGTATTTTTAGTTTTTCTAAATTGTATCTTCAATTTATATTAATGTATGTGTAAATGTAATGTATAATTAATAATAATAATAATAATCCGTTTTTTGTATATAGCGCTCAATACACCGATCCAACGATGTGCCTAAGCGCTTTACAGATATATCAAATTCAAAATCAAACTTTATATATATAACGGACTCCAAGTATACCAATTTGTTATTTTCTTTAACGTTTATGGAAACTAAGGGATCTATGAACCCCAAAACAATTAAAGGAAAACACACAAAATTAGTATTTGGATTTGTTGAAGGTGTAAATCTTTCACTCAAAACTGTCTGACACTCAAACAAGCAAGCAGACAACCAAAAACACATAACAGAACGAAACAAACAAAAATATTTTAACAAGGGGGTGGCGAATCGTCTTCCAAAGCGGGGGGGGGGGGGTCAACAAAAATACACTTTCTGGAGGACAAAGGGGTAGGCCTACCTACAAAAGGAAACCTCAGAGGGAAAATAAACATAATTTGTTTAGGCATTCATGGTATACCCCTTCATCGTGATTAATAAATTACTAGGAATTATTCAATATGTTATTGTTTCTCTCTTTACATGCTTACGGTTGGGTGTGATGGTCATTGTTTAACAATGTTTCCAGTTTTACACATCTGGGATGCATGGCCCTCCGACGGTGTTATCAGTGTCTGTGATATGTTGTAACGTTGAGGCCCTGAAAAAATTGCGCTTAAAGAATCAAACTGATCATGAGGTGCTTCAAAAGAGTAAAAATCCAGACTGTAGTGTTATATAAAACGTTGGTAAAACGATTTTTTTTAAATTTCTCTGTAGGGTCATGCATTATGGTTCAAGGCATGCCCACATAGAGGATTTGTTTATGTTGGGGGTCGGGGCAAAATGCAATGAATTATTGAACATGTATTGCATTTGGGGGCGTCGACGTACCCTAGCGCCCGCTGCGTACAGTCATGATTCATTGACTAAGCAATGGCCTCGTTACTGTGAGCCCCCAGGATCAAAACCGTCACGTTGATGTGCTATATTAGTGCCCTTTTATGAGGCATTAATCCCCATTACTGTCAGTTATGACTTAAGGACGTAGGTCCCCTAGTTGATTAGCATAGTAGCACACACATGCTTTAGCAGTCGCGCAAAACAAACACTCCCCAATTGTCATTCAATAAAATCAACAGTGTATACCAGTTCGTAAATAACAACCAGGGGCGTCGCTAAAGGGCGGGGTGTGGGGTGTTGGGGTGTAACACCCCCCCCCCCCTCCCCCCACCTGTCAGGATATTGTCGGTAAAATTGCGCTGCTGTCGGGAAAAATGAAAAAAGGGGGAGGGGAAAATGAGAGGGAATGGGAAAGAAAAGAAAAAAGAAAAGAAAGGAAAGAGAAGAGAAGAAAAAAAGAAAAAAAAAGGAAGGAGAGGAAAGAAAGAAAAAGAAAGAATGGAGAAATGGAGAAAAAAAAAGAGAAAAGGGAAACGGGGGATGAAAGAAAGGAGAGAGAGGGGGTAAGAGCATGAGAGAAGAGGAGACTGAGAGGGGATGTTGGGTGGATTCACCATGTCGAGGAGGCAAGAAAGATACGCATAGATAATTATGTTGCCTTGTCGGGTCCGCTGTGTCGGTATTCTGGCTCGATCCTCGGTGAGATGTATGATGTCGGTCGGTCGGCAAAGTGTTTTTCCCTACGAACTGTGACTTTTCATCGGACAATGGAACATTTTTGAACATTTAGACAATGTTCAAGAGTCGGTACAACGAATCGTCTTTTTTCTCTTATAATTTAATGAAACGTCAAAGCTTCTGCGCTTCGCGCGGGAGGAGGAAACCTGAATTCAGACAAGGATTAAGAGTCGAAAACAGTACAACGAATCGTCTTCTTTCTCTAAAAATAAATTAAATAAAACGTCAACACTACCGCGATTTGCCCTGGAGGGGGACGGGGGTGAATTCAAACAAGGATTAAGAGTAATAATTCAATGAAACGTCAAAAACAGTACAACCAATCGTCTTCTTTCTCTATTAATTTAAGAAACGTCGAGGCTTCCGTGCTTCGCGCGAAATGGGGGCAACTAAATTCAGACCAGGATTAAAAATGAGAACGGTACAATAAATCGTCTTCTTTCTCTAATAATTTAATAAAACGTTAAAGCTTCCGCGGGATGGGCGAAAATGAATTCAGACAAGGATTATAAAAGTAATAATTAAATGCAACGTCAAAGCTTCCGAGGGGGGAACCGAATTCAGACGATACGATACAATGAATCGTCTTCTTTCTCTAATGATTTAATGAATCGTGAAAGCTTCTGCGCTTCGCGCGGGATAGGCGAAAATGAATTCAGGCAAGGATTAAGAGTGATAATTTAATGAAACATCAAAGCCTCAGCGCTTTGGGAGAAACTGAATCCAGACAAGGATTAAGAGTCGAAAACAGTACAACGAATCGTCTTATTCTCTAATGATTTAATGAAACGTCAAAGCTTCCGCGCTTCGCGCGGAGGGGGGGGGGGAACTGAATTCAGCCAAGGATTAAGAGTCGAGAATGGTACAACTAGTCGTCTCCTTTCTTTTAAAATAAATGAAACGCCATAGCTTCTGCGATTCGCACGGGAGGGGGAACTGAAATATATCTTAGTTACTGGCCCCGGGTTTATAGGGTTAAATTTGTAGACATAGTTGGGGACATAGTTGGGAAAAGGTCTAGCGACACAACACAGTTTATATAGGCTCGAGATAATTTTTATCTATAGGCCCTTTTGGCGAAGTACCAGACCACCGTCTTTGTGCATTGTGCAGCAACGAAGCATATACAACGTCTCGCGACGTGACAGTTCACCTATAACTTCTAACCAATCAGAAGGCCTCGTTTTTTCCGGAAGTGCCGGTGGACATTAATGCGCCAAATGTTGTTCTCAAATTGTAAAAGATCCCTACTCTTGGAGGGGGTAGGATAAAGCAATTTTACGTCATATAACTCCAGGAAGTGCCTGAAAATGCGCCTAATGTGCATGGTTCTAAAATTGCAAATGCTTCTATGAGGGGTACGTTCTGACCCTCTAGCTCCCCCCGACCCAGCCCCGCTCGGTCGCTCCGCTCCCTCGCCACTGACGTCTCGCTCTGTCGCTTCGTTCCATCGCTTTTCATATATTTCACCCCATGCGATTTTGTTCCCCCCCCCCCCCCCCGGTAAAAAATTCCTGGATCCGCCAGCATATTTACGCCCATATGTCCGCCACTGTACTACAAGTACAACCTTCTCACGAACCTTGTTGTATATGGAGCCCTTCTCATAATATATTCTCTCTCTACAGGATCTCCGCGCACGTTTTGGGTTTTGCTAGCTATGAGGCGCCGTTTGTAGAACTACCATATGTTATATAATCATTATTTAACAAATAATAACCATTATTTACATATAATGC